>VZSF01008260.1:448955-500453 GCA_013398295.1 Chionis minor
AAAGAGAAAAAGGACAAAAACAAACAATTTTGGGAAAAAAAAAAAAAAAAAAAAAAAAAAAAAGGATTTGAGTGGAGCTTTTTATTGTGGGTTTGGGGTGGTTGTTGGGTTCGTTTGTTGGGAGTTTTTGTTTTGGTTTTTTTGTTTGTTTTTTGACAGTGGGAGTCTGCAACCATCTGTCTAATTAAGGCTTCCATTGGTTCTGCTTGTCACCTGTGAATGCAGATGCAATGGCTGGGTCACATAGCTGCCAACATTCTCACGTTACTTCCTCCAACAAACTGTTGGACATATCCAATATCCTCAGACATAAATAAGGAGAATTCAATCACAGAAGTATTCTGGGCCTCTTCACCAACCCAGCGAACCCAGTGAGTAACAAAAAGAACTTGCATTTCAGTAAAACTTGAGAACTTCTCCCGTACCAGACTCATGCATACAATACAATTCCAGAATATAAACTGCATTTTCAGATGAAAGTTGCCGACACCACGAGCAGTACAAGACACACCGCGTCCAGCCCGGGAGCTGCAGCAGTGAGGGGCGCTTGAGTGTACACACCGTGGAAATCGTGAAGAAAAGAGAATAAAGAGAAAGAGAGAACAGAGAAATCACACAGGAAGTGAAGGGAGGCGAATTAAAGTGAACGTCACGCACACCCCAGCACAACGTTACAGCCTTTTTGGAAAAGTCCCAAAATTAAGGACCTTGCGCAGAAAAGGGAAAAAAAAAAAAAAAGAAAAAGGCGTAGCTTTTGTACATGCTTGACCAAACATGTACCACTCCAAACTAAAAAAAAGTGTTACTTTTATCCAGTTTCAACATTAGGAGGAAAGGAATAGCGTCTCTTAGAATTTGCCAGCCTACAATCACCTTCACATATTTTCAAGCGTCCACGCGTGCGCACACACATGGACCCGACACCCTGTACCTCGCAAATGGCCACAAACCAGGTCTGCACGGTCCCAAGCCCCATCAGAGACCTTCTCTCTTTGTCTTTTATGAAAAGCACCGAGAAGAATGTAGAATTATTCAAGAACTATGTTCAAATGCTCTATGAACAATATTCTTTTCATATCTGCAAGATGATAAAAATCACTAGTTACTTCCTTGCTGTTTGAGTCATCTCCTCCCTAAGAAAAGCAGTATTATTAACCTAGTCTGTTTATCACCAGCTCTGTGATTGAAAGCCCTTTTGTTCCAAGACTTGAAGATTTATTTGTCAAGTCTGACAGCTCCGATGTAGCCTTGCAGTGAACATCAGTGTCTGAAAAGGAATTTCTAAAACCATGAGCTGTAGGAAATAGCCAAAATCATGGCAAAGTGTGATATTTGAAATGAGAAGGAGACAAACTAGAGATCTAGATAAAAATCTGCATTTCCATAAAAAAATACTCACTAAAAAGATATGAAAGCATTACGGAACACTGAAATGCTAGATCTCACATGTGTTTAACATACAATTCATGGATTTTATAGAAGATATATCTAAACTCCATCTAGATGTCTTTCATTCTAGATCTTGAAAAATCTACAGCTACAAATGAGACAGACACTTAGTGTAAAAGATAAGACACAGTCTTTGTTCCTGCCTGTGTCGTAAAATTACTTAATTTAAATACACGAGTTTGGAAAATAAGCCGTTGATATGATTAACCTTATCACATTTCACAGTGCTGTATTCTGACATATTTTAAGTAATTTTCTTAATCAGAAAACTCCACAGTATATTGTGAGAAATCCAACCTGTGGGCACAGCCGAGCCCGTAACCATTCAACTCCATCAGGATCTCATCAAAAGCAAATAAAACAACTTCAGTAGGTTCACAACACGCAAAGGTCACTGCGTGTGTCCAAGGGAGTGTTACACACTGGTTTCGGTAACCTTTGGTAACGTTTTTGTGTATGTAGCCACGTATCACCTAAGCAAAGAAATGACGGGCCAGATCCCCTCTGCTACGACGGTTCCCAGCGTCATTTCAGTTAGGAACCGAATACACAAATCTTTTTATTATCCACAGACAGGCTTATAGATTTATATATGTCTATAATTGGCTTTAACACCGGACTTGACATTAAATCTGAAATCTGTCAGAATCTCCATTACGAGACACACACAAGCTCGAGTGTAATACAGCAGCCAGAAAAGCTGCCAGGACTCTCCGTCTCCAGCCAGACTTGGACACTCTCCAATTACACCAAAAGCTGTTTTGTCAATGCAAGAAGAATAAATCAGAGAAGATGCATTTCACCTTTTCGAAAGCCAAGCAATCAGCTCATCCATCATCTTCCATCAGTGAGAACTTTAGTAAATAGAAGCAGAATAGGAGTCAATAAAATATGCTTAAATACCACCCAGGCCTTTACTTGCTGTGCTTTTAATTTGGTAAATAAATGCCTTCCGTTGGGCACGCACCCTGGAGTCTTTGCCGTGACGTAGATTAAGTGCTCTGTTAGCATCGCATTGCCGAATGGATCTCAGAGGTATAGCTAACTATAATGGCCTCGAAACATTCAGCCTAAATCTCCCTGCTGCTTAATTTCAAACATTAAAAGGTGCATGTGGGGGTAAGAAAACTCTGGAGTTAAAAATATAACCCTTTTTATGGTTTTATTTAATCTGTTAACTACACAAACAGGAAACGTGCGTCTTAACAGCCAAGAAGCAAAAGTGTAGTAATAGCCAAGAAATCTGGTAGGATATATTGTTAATTAAATTGAGTTTAGCCCCAAAAGGCACATTCTGTCTCTTTTCTTAAGGCTTAATTAAGAATAATATCGAGGGGAAAAAAATCACCATGAAATCACCGTGTATGAATTAAGCAGTATGGGCAAGAAAAGGGACTTTCTGTTGCAAGAGTTCTTACATGACTGTGAGGATTTTTCAGTCTGGTCATCTTTTTATTGACCTGGTTTTAAAGTAATGCATACTAGATAGGGAATATTTCATAAGTTTTTATTATATTGATCTAAAATCTAGTACGCTGTCCATAAAACCAAGTAAAAGAGGAAAAAGGATGCACAAAGACCTGACTTTCAGAAGTGCTCAGCATCTGTGGTTGTAGCTTATTTTCAGAAGATCCGAGTACCAACTTTGGAGAAAACCAACCAAGCAACAATTCATATGTGCAATATTTGGAACAAATCAGCCCAGAGCCTGGTAACGAACAATTACATTCTGAGTATTTAGGCCGGTAAAAGAGAGAGTAGTTGCTGTAGAGGTGGTCGCTGTGATCATAAAACCTATTCAGACCGGTTGGCTGAACTGTAACCATGTTTGCACGCGCTGTTTTTTGATTTCTTCCAGACTGCATTTTCCAGTTAGGCAAATGCAGGAGTTTTACACGCTAAAGGGCTGATGTTAATGGCCATCTCGAGGGCCTGAGGAGCAGAACAGTGCTGCACTCCCTCCTCTGCCAGGACAAGGAAGGGCAGCAGGGAGCTGCCTTCACATCCCACCAGGAGCCATCAGCTGCAGCACAGTACGAAGCAGCAGAGAAGCCCAGAAATTAAAGTGGAAAACGGTAAAGAAAAAAATCAGTTTAACCTCTATCTACCAAAACAAAACAGCAACTACAGTCTCTCAAGTAAAATTATTCCTCTGAATAAAGAAACGGTTGTGGAGGCAGGATGGTAAAGGAGGAAGAATTTATCTGTTTCAACTCAAAGTCAGCAAGTATAAGGGAGATGCTGACAAGTGAAAGCATCTCTTAACAGATGCATGTGATTGTTCCTAATGTGATGTTGCACTTCAGAAGAAATACAGGCCATCACGTAAAGAAGTCAGCACATGGTGACAATACATACGTAGCCAATGAAGGATTTTCACAGTGAATCCACAGATTTTGATGGACATCCAGTGGGCTTTTAACACCAATTTATTCTGAGATGGGGCTTAGGAGAGCTGCCAGACGTATGCTATTTGTAGAATCTTGTTTCCTGCCGTTTAAATGACCTTTACTATTTTTCACTAATGTTTGCCTCTAATCCGTGTCTGGCATAACACTGAATTATTAATCACAATGCCTGAAGTCTGTGCAAAGGCTATTTGAATGCCAGAAGGCAGCACAACGCATGCTCCAGAAGGGAGGCTGAGAAGAGGTTAGTTCCCTTGAAGGCCTCAGGTACAGGGCTCATACTATTATTGCAAGAACAGTAAAACAACTTGGACAGAGGAGGACAGAATGCACTATTTTACCTTGTCTCTGGATGTGACGGAATCCATTATCTATGCCACTTCTTCCATTAAGAATTTTAGAGAGGTGAGGGGTAACCGTTTGGATTTGGTTGTAGAGACTGGGCATAGGAGTAGATGAAACCCCTGTTTTCCTCTGGTATTAAAGAGCATAACGACAACCTGTTCCTGGGGTGGAAACAGCTCTAGGTGTAAAAGTACATTCTAATCATCAGAGGGTGCAGGCGGTAATTAACTGTGGGGTTCCAGGTCAGCCAGCAGGGCTACAGCCCCAGGAGAGCACAAAACTACGGTTGGACTCGATGATCTTGAAGGTCTCTTCCAACCCAAGTGATTCTGTGAAAAGCATCTATACCTCAGCAAAAGGCGCGTGGCACCGCACCGGACAGAACGCCACAGAAACAGGCCAAGGGAGGAAACAGCAACACCACCAAGTCAAGGATTGAGCCAAGGGGTTTCCACCATCGATTATGTGCATCACCAGCCCCAGTCCAAGTCTTCTTCCCGTCCTCCTCCCTATCGCGCTGCAGCTGCTTCTGGCCCAGCCAAGCAACGAGAGAAAGGTTTCCTTCTGGAATTGCATAACCAAAATGCAAAAGTGTCTTTGAAAACACACAACTGCATAGTTTCTTTAT
This sequence comes from Chionis minor, assembly GCA_013398295.1. Taxonomy (NCBI): domain Eukaryota; kingdom Metazoa; phylum Chordata; class Aves; order Charadriiformes; family Chionidae; genus Chionis; species Chionis minor. The sequence goes on from VZSF01008260.1 coordinate 453,786, forward strand.
ACTGGTGGCAGATTTCATACATAAATTAGCTGATGTTATGGATGCTTCAAGAATAACTTCTTTTTATTCCCCATATGCTTTCGTATTATGCTTAGTAATGCACTACACAAAACACACGCATTGTCAAGCACCACAGGGAAAAGTAATAAAAGTATCAGTAGGGAAGTAGCAAAATGAGAAAAAAAAATGTTCAGCAGTCTTTAATGAGGTCCTTCTGGCCTCTAGCCGGAGCTTCGAGCAGCGAGGCAGGGAAATTCCATGTAATTTTTTTTTTTTTTTAATTTTTTAAATTAAACATTCTCAAATTCTATTCCCAAATAGAAACTTGATAAAACATCCCTTTTTTTCAAGGTAACAACATACTGCTGCTTTTGCAAGCAATTTGATGTCAAAGAGTAATCTAATTAACGAATCCCATCCTTCTCGTTTTTATTACATTTCAGTTTAAAGCTCTGAATTTTCAATGAGTTCTGTTTGGAACAGAGACAGTCATACCCTTCTTTGCACTTTTTTCCTGGTTCAAGAACAGAGATTTTCACTTGAGTACAACAACTTTCTAACTAGCAGTGGTATATTCTATGGAGTGAAAAACGTGTATTTTGAAGACAGAAAGAATAAAAAGGAGGACAATAATCCCACTCTCCTGCCTGAGTAAACTTCAGTATCTTGATAACCTTGCCCACAAAACTACTGAGCAGGCACTTTTTTTTTGTTTTTCAAAGAACAAGTCAAGAAAATAGCTGAATTCCCGGACGTAGAAGATCAGGTCAAAAAAGGTAAGATGCACCCCTGACTCGAGTCACTGGGGACCATTAACTATAAAGCGCACACCAGTTTGCTGGGGAATTTCTCTCTGAAAACACTAACTTGTTGAAGCTGCAACTGTTAGGTCAAGAATTTGCTCTTCTTTCCCCTCGCCTGTTGGACCTGTCCCAGTTAAACCTGTTCCAGATTATACAGTTAATAAAATATGAATTGGACAAGAGGAAGAGAAGGCTATTGCGGGCGAGGCAAGAGGGAGACAAATGCAGCTTCTCCACACTGCCAGACAATGTCCCAACCCCTCAGCTTCTGGCTATGCTGCAGTGACCGCGTGGCTTTTTGTGCCATCGGTTTGTTGCCGCGATCTCCGACAGCGCTCTGGGCACTGCTGGGACCCCGCACACGGCCAAGCGCAGAGAGTTAACAGTTATCAAGTATTTCTGGCACTTACACCAGTATTCGCTGCTTCCTGCTCTCCAACAAGGCAAACAGCCCTCGCAAAACACGTAGACTCGATTCAGCAACCCAGGCTCAGCATCTGCAGTTGGATGACAGATTTGCTCCCCAAACACACCAGCAGTTCTTTCCCTCCCTCAACACCTCCTCTCCTGCTGTTCCCCAGAACTCTCCTCTTGCCCTTCTGTTCGTCCATCCCCTAAAACTCTTCTTACTCTCCCTCTTCCTTGTCCCCTAGAAAGCAGTCGCACACAGAGTACTTTTTATAAGCAATATAAATTTTTATCTCTTGCTCTGTAGTGACATGAACAGGAAAAGCTAAACACGGATGCTCTTCAGAGAATTCAGATGGCCTTGCCCAGTTTGTTTCCTAAAAGTAACATTTTATGGGAACTATATTATCACTCTGAATTATCACCTCCTGGTGATGACACAGCAGGTAATAAACCCCCTCCTATCGCCCGGGCAACAGTTGGGAGCCGTTAAGGAACAGGGGACACAGAAAGCATGGGAGCCCCAGAGAGCAAAAGCACGCAAGAAATCCTGCTTTTTCATATTCATCAGTACAACACTGAGGCACGTAAAGGCGTTTTTCAAACTTCATAAATACCTCTGACAACCTACGACGCACCAGAAAGCTCCTGGCCTTACTTTTCCCAGCATCAAGAGCCCCCAAATGCAACAAGTCAGAACTTTATTACACCAGGATCAGGAGAAAAGGCCAACACAATGCTCAGCTTCAGCATCTACATCTGAATCTGTCCCCTGGAGTAATATTTTTCCTAGAGTCCACATGCTTGATTAAAATTATGAAACCTGACATTTAATGCTAGATGAAAAATGGAATTCTTTCTCTGAATAAAAGAGTTTCTTAAAAGGAAACAACTAATTTGAAATTATGTTTTATTCTCTTGCACATAAAACTGCTACAGGCTTTCAAGTGGCTTCTGATAGCTGCTGCTTTTATATCAAAAGAATTTCTCACCATTTTATACTGGTTTCCTTTCCAAGACAAGAATAGTTATTCTGCTTGCAGCACACAAAAATTTGTTCTAATTGGTTTTGCCATCTTTTTCCACATTACATCCCTTTTTAAATATCAGTGTTGTAAGTATTTTTCTACACCTCTTACTAACTCTTTTTCATTTCATGGGCCATTGTCCCTGTTGTCTGGTTTAGAAGCAACGTCTTCCCACATATGCCAAAGGATTTATTCATAAAGAAACCAGATTTTCCCACCTGTGGAAGGTCTGTCAGAAGGACAGAACAGACCGGCGGAAGCGGGACTAGACCCTTCTCCTGTAGTTGATCACCACGGACCTGCGGAAGCCCTACCTTCAGACGCCGAGTGAGGAAGCATCTTTGTTAGAGCTGGCACACTTTCACCTCTGCCCATTCCACTGCGAGGTGATAAAGTTTAGTAGAAGCACAGAAAAAACAGTGTAAGTCGTCTAGCTGGATTCAGAGTTCATCTATCAAAGCTCTCAATGCTCTGCTAGCAAATGCAAAATACGACCTGTCTGGAAATTACCTTCTATTTAGCTTAGGCACATTACCAGGTATATCAGACTACAGATTTATTTTTATCTCAGTGTGCTTTTCCTAGTTTTATGTTGCCCTGTTATTTATGACTGAGTAAAAGTGTCATGTCTTCATTTGAAAGACATCACGCTATTAACTGGAGAAGGTCACCAGCTAAGCTCAGGAATTAGAAGGCCAAGTGCCATTCTTGAAAGCTCTCAGTCAGCCCACGCACAAATCACCTTCTGTTCAGCCCCAGCTTTTGACTTTACAGCTGAAAAACACTGAAACGCAACAAACCAACCCCGTGGATCATCAATAACACTCCCTCATGTACTACAGTTAGTGCGAACTTATTTAAATTGCACTTTGTTTACAGTTGAAGAAAAATTAACATTTTCTTATGTGTTTAAAAAGAACCCTGTATTTTGTACCTTGAAGTCCCTCTGTCACTCAGCATTTTATCCAGGCTCAAAAATCACCAAAGCCTTTGCAGTTTCTTAGAAATGGAAAGCATTGATCTCCTACTATTAAAAGTTTATTCAGGCAAAAAATTTGCTCAGTTCCCAGCATTTATCATCAGCCTGGTATTCATGGGGCTCAGACATTTCACGTTTTTGAACAAAACGTATTCTGGATACTTCAAGATTTCATTTACTTTTCCTAATTCATGACGTGGAAATCAATTATATAATGTAATCTACAATTAAGTACAAGCCCACCTCCTGCTTATATTTGTGCTGTGAAAATGGGTCCTATGAATTGAAGAGAGTACAGAACAATTGAAAATTAGCTCATAATATGTCAATATTTGAAGGTTTGGAAAATACTGAATCAGAAGCACCGTGCGTGTGTGTGGGTCCTGTTTAGTACGTTCAACTTCCAACGGAGAAAATGAGCAATAAAGTTTAGCCTAGCACCGAAAGTTGCTAGATTTATAATTACGTGAAACAAAAATCCTACTTCCTCTCAAGGGAACATATGATTCAGCCACATTTATCTGCGTTGGGAAAAATACTGACTGGTGGTGTCCTGTTTGCAGGAGATGGCGGCGTCGGTGGGGGTGGCAGCTCTCAGCCGCGCTGCCGCAGCCCCTTCCCCTGCCTGCCCCACTGCCCCCTCTGCTCATGCGGTGCCGGACAGACCTACGGAGGCTGCTGAGTAACAACTAACAGGATAACGACTATGAGTCACCGCTTTACAGCACCAAAGAAAATAATCATATTTTGGGAAAGCCAAACAACTCCCGGAATGGTTTCGACTAATGACACTCTAATTTACAGTAACCTCCAAGTTTACCATTTCATTCTGTTCGCCCGTTTCCAAATTACACCAGAATTGTGTTGTTTGCACTTTGAATCTTGTAAAAACTCTCTGGCAGCCATACACATTCCATGGGGGAGGACTCCTAATTTATGTAAAGTATTTCAGAAAATGATCTATATGACAGTTTGGTATAAAATGCTAAATGCAAGTCATTACTCACTGAAGATAATTTGAGAGTATTGTGTCAGGGGAGACATTAGATTACAGAGGATAAAAAGTAGGAATAGGTATTCACATATTTATTCTTATTTGCATAATCAAGTGAAGGAGATAGTGGATGTTCTCTTGGGCCCAACTAGCGTACAATGAACTGTACAACAGTTTGGAAACTTTCTATTATTTTTCACGCTATGAAGACAATACTTTTTTCTCTGGTCTTGCAAAGAGAGATACAGTTTGTATCCCAGAAATAAATGCACTCAGACCCTGTTGTTGCTTGCGACTCGCATGGTATAAGCTGGCTGGTGGCTACGGAGACGTAAGCAGTGCAAGGTCATTTTGGTAGCCAGCGTGATTAAACAGTTTCTTTCTTTCTTTATTACTTCAATTCTGGAATTGCAGGATTTACCTCTTATTCTCTGTCGTGGGGAAAGGGTGCCCCACAATCCCCTCCTTTCAAGCAATGGAAGAAAGTGTAACAATACAATAAAACAAAACAATATTTAGTTATACATGGCTATCTGTGAAATTTATGGCTGCTTCTGTGCTGTGACACACAACCCAGGGACTCCTGCTGACATGGTTAGTGAGCACATCCGAACAGCGTGCCTCTACCAGCTGGACACTTCACCATCCTCCTCTTCAAGTAGGAGGAATGTATTTTATACTTCAGAATGTGGTATTCAAAATTACAATTGTCCCACTGAAAATGATTCCTTCCCCCCCCCCCTTTTTTTCCAAGCCTAACATACCAGCTAAAACACATTACAAACCAATTACGTTCACCAGCTGCAGAGCTGGATTTACACTAGTGAAGAGCAGCATTTAACCTAGACAGCGGTTAATGAGATAACTGGAAATGGCATCCACACATCAGCAACTTTGGAGCAATTTCTGCAGAATTAATGACCTGTCAGAACTTCATGAACACACAGAAAGCTATTCTCTCCAGATCTGTTACCAGTCAGAAAGAACTACGTGGCTCCCTGTCCCTCCACGCGCTCCTACTCCTCCTTATGCTTATTTTCAACTTCCATAGCCTGAAGGTTTTATCTTCCCGTGGAGTTTGTGTACTCAGAACTCTTTCAGTTTAATGATTCTATCTCCTGGTGTGCCCTCTGTTGCAGCATACTGTTTATACAACTCTTTTTCAAATGTCTTCTGGAAAAAGAGGGTTGGTGGAGCTGATGGTGTTTTATCTTTCTTGGTTCCTTCTGTTTCTGGTTATCCCAGCTCCACTAACGCTGTCTCAGACAGATAAGCAGCTCAGTGCTGCCAGGGCTCTAATAAGCAAGCGAAGTTGAAGTTGCAAAGCTCTTACTGGGGCACATTACTGTTCCCTGCGTAGCCATTTTGCTCCTTAAATTTAGTACTATGTTGGTCAACATGTAATTGGGGTAGGGAGGGCTCTAAGGGTGTCACATGTACATCCCTCTATTTTTATGACAGCAGGATCCCCCTGCAATGCATTAAGAAAGATTTAGAAGGGAGAATTGTGCAATTGTAATCATGCTTCACTAATTATACGTATTCCTTCCTGTTTGACAGGACAGTGTATCTGGCACAAAGGGATCCTGGTTTCACCAACATGCTTCTTCCTGAGCAAATCAATCATTTAATAATACACCGAACTTTGTCATCATAATGCCAGTTGTAGATTTCATTAAAAAATCAAGCAATTTATCTTGCGGATCTAATGGCCAGGCTGCGACTGCAGAAAAAGAACCACCCTCCTAAACGTGAAAAATGGCTTTATTATCCTCCCATGACTATTTAAATACGGCATTCTAAGTCCCCTGTAAATCCACTTAAAATGAAATCCGCATTCCATTCAGAGTGTGTAAACTACCTGTCCAACATTAAATGCTTTGGCAAGAGCGTCATTGATTTTCAAGAAACTGGATTTTGTCGGAAAAAAACCCCAAACCCCTTACCCACTACTGAAACGTTTCCTAGAAACACCAACAACCGTAGGCCTCTTTTCCAAACCTGTTGGTTACTCATAATACCTCAAGAGGAAGTTCAGGGGCAACTTTTCCTTAACTTTTCACTCTATGGAGTGATTCAATCTCTTTCAACACCATTTCTAACGTCTAATTAACTTTTTGGCCCAGTTGTTGCGAAGAACTTTACGAGGTGACCCCCCAGCTGAACAATTCTCCTATGCAATTTAAATCGAATCTTCTTTAACATCTCTCAGTATTTTATTTGTAATTTAAACGAAATACACCAAAGCCAAATACACTTCAAAGGGTCAAATCTAGGACGCTGGCGAGGTCTGTGTGGGTATGTAGAATGCTGGGAACGAGCGTATTGCACGTGTCGTAAGAAGCCACACGCCACGCGTACAACCTCACCAACATCTTTGTTCCAGCACTCGTCACGCACACGCTGCTATAAAAAAAAAATCCTCAAGCAGATTTACAAGCTTGTCTGGATATACCCTTTGATAACCCAAGTCTGAAGCCTTATGACAACGTTTGCATAGGAACAGATTCTCTGCTGAACAACGAGGGCTCTGGGCTTTCCCTGGGACAACCCGCTGGAGCCCTCAGTGGTAAATGTCATTTGCAATACTGACTTTATTATTATTATTATTATTAAAATCCTCCATCTGGAGGATGAGGTACTGACGAGTGGGTATTTGTTATAGTTAGGTCACATTTCACACCACTTCACAGATAACTGAGGACAACCTGTGGGTTAGACTTCAGCCTGCTGAACTGCCGCCTCTACCCCTTCCACTTTCTAAAGTAAGGTCGCAGAGGGTTAAAAGCGACAAAGTTTTCGGCACAAACATGCAGCTTAAGGGAGCGTTTCTGGGGTAGGTGGTTGAGCATACTGAGGGAGCACAGATGGCGTCTGGGGAATAATGCAAATTCAGAGATCTAGGAGCCAAAATAGACACAACCTGAATTTCATTTATGCTTTCACTGATCCCATTGGGCTTCTCCATCTATGAAAGGTTTGAGTGACCGTGGGCAGAATCAGCTTTTAGCTCCTGATTTTAAGACCTGTTTGCCAACTTTTCCCATATTGCCACTATACATAGGTGGGAAAAGAATATGGGAGAGTCATTAAACACTGTATTTTTTTTCCCCCCAATATGTCAAAATTACGTTTAACACCTGTGCTAAGTAACAGTATACCAGCAGCAGGCTGTTAATACCCACACACTGCATTACTATTTCAAGTTTAATGTCTGAACACTTCTCCAGCATTGACTGTAGCATGGGGGGCAACATACTGAGATGAACAATCATCGGCATGTTGAGAGACTACTTGAAAAAAATTCTGGAATGAAAGGCACTTCCTTAAAAACGAAAAAAGAAAGAAAGAGACAAAAAAAAAAAAATGCAAACAGAAGTTACCTGCAGCGCACATCCGTGTTTCCTTTCTGGAAGTGCAGCATGTGGCTTGAATCACTCACAGACTGAACAAATTATTTTCACACTTACTTCTTAAAACTACCCAGCTTCCTCTCATTCTTGTCCTGTCCTTTTTCAAACCGAGATTTATGCACTGCCTTTCCCATCCCTTACCAGTCCTTTGTATTACAAAATTAAATTTAAAAAAGAAAAAGGAGTGCTACTTCAAATACCACAGAGCTCCTTAAAGACATCTATGCCTACTTGCACTGTGTTCCAAGGTGAGCGTTCCTACCACGGCAGAGAGAATTAGATGCAACCTCTTAAATTTAGTTTTGCTTGGAATAACGCCCGTCCACAGCCCAGGAGAGCAGACAGCCTCAGAGCTCACCCCAAGTCCAGCCACCAGACTGGATCAAAGTCATTGTTCAAATCCAGTTCTGAGTGTTTGGCTTTTGGACACAGGATCAGCTGCTTAAGATTTTGGGATTTCACTGTGATGAAATCTGCACATCAGTTAAAGAAAAAGCCATAGCTCGATTAGTATGTAAATGAAAAACACAGATCTGAACTAATTTCTCCAACATCAGTACTGTAGGAGCATTGTTTTGTAGGAGTTTATTTTGCAATAAAGTTTGCACTTCCACTCTCGTGTCTGTTAGTTTCTAGCTCTAGGAATGCTTTCCCCAGGTTTCCCCCGTTTCAGCTGCAGCACACGAGGTATTTACACAAACATCCCTCATACACACAGAAATTTTTCACCGGTCTTTGGTCCCCATGAACTCACGAGTCAGTAGGGTGATCGTTCTCAGACAGCAATGTAGAAATTACAGGTCAGAGAAGATACACAGCCCAAAAAAGGCGGCATTGCTAAAGCCATGTACGGATACATGGAACCCAGCAAGACGGGGAATATTGAAACTATCCTAAATGCAGCTTGGCCGTGATGGCTGGTTGAGACTGCCGGCCTCGGACTGGGATTCAAGGCGTTCATTTTTATTTTGACTTCTAGCTTTTTCCTGCCATAGGCACATATTTCCTAACTGTGCCCCCTCTCTCTCCTGCGTCTTTCCTCTTCCATACTTTGGCAAGCTGAGGAGCCCGTCTGCTTTCAGGCTGACAAAGGATTAAACACCATTTTGGGTTTCTGAGCAAATTTTCAGAGAAATTTTGACGTGCGTTACGTTTTCAAATTGGAAAAGTGAAACAACTTTGTTTACTCTTTTTGTAAACAAACTGCCTAGAAAAGTCAGGTTAAGTGAAGTTTTGCTAATTATAGTTAAACATCAGTTTGCTGCACAAATATATTTAGTATTCCTTGGAAAGTGAATAGTAGAGAACGCAAGTTACAGTGTGCCTGTTTCCACCCAGAGCCACTTGGCTATTTTAATGCAGTCAGAGTAGAGATTTAATTGCATTTTTCACAACACATAATAGGTTTTATTTGAATATTCTTATTGTTGCAAGAAACTGGGTAGTACTTGAGCTTTTTTCCAGCATAGGAAAGATTTAACTTTTGAGAAGTTTTCTAAATTCTTTAACATCCAAATTAAAATTAATTCAGGAGGAAAAGTCGGTAGGACAATTTACTTGCAAGGAAAAATTGCTAACTCTAATGAACTGCCTTTGAAAATATTTCTGACTCTCAACATTGGACATTTTCAAGAGACTTATTACATTTTCCAGACTGGCAGAAGCATAATTTCTCTGAAACACCCAATGGAATATGAAACAATTCATAGCCAAGAAACAAAAGTATCTCAAGCGACTTCATGTGCTCTTGTGGTTTGAGGAGTTTTCTTGGTTTGGGGTTTTTTTTCCCCACATGGGCTCTATCCATTTGTCTGTTATTTACTGGCAGCCAAAAGAAAGTAAATTATAAAAATGTTTTGTTTTTTTTCCTTGTACGCAACACACTGAACAGCAACAAATATGCATCAAAATTTCAGTGAAATCACTTTTCTTCATATTCTAATGACTGCCTAATTTTAACCACTCAGTATTCATATGCAATTTCTAGACAACTGTATTGAAAAGGCATCATATGTTTTAAAAGACTATGACAAAAGAGTTAGTTAAGTGTTGTATGAAAGATCCATTGTAAATTAAAAATTAGAAAGTATTCAACAGCTCCAGAAAGAGTTCAAACCCATCTGTTACTATAAATTACCTTTTATTTCTTTATCTTAATGCAACCATATGCCATGGGATAGTAACCGACATTTAAGCATTCTCTTCAAATCTCTGTTTCGGATTAGAGCATCCCTAGTTAACGCCGAACATTCAGTATAGTAAAGCATACATTTTGCATGTTGTTAAAAGGTCTGTGACAGAAGCCTCGGGATGATTTCATGACAAGAATAGAATTCAGGAGGGGGTCATAATTCCTGTACAGAGGACACGTGGAGGGAGAAACTCAGCCTTCAGTCCTGCAGCAGCTCACGGTTCGGTACTGCAGGAACACCAGTCACCAGAGAGGCTCTTCCAGGCTTCTGTAGTTCGAAAGCTTAAACCCTTTAAACGTCTGAAATACACCTTTATGAGGTCTGCACTATGCAAAATCTGCAAAGATTAAAAAGGGCTGCTCAGAGCAAAGGGCATCAGAGTCCAATCAGAAATAGAAAAAAAGCTCATGAACTACCTCTTCTCAGAAAGACACTTCGCCAGCCAAGATCCTTCCTATAGAAAAAGGTTTCCCGAGTGTGCTCAATCAGTATTTTACTAAGTAAAGTAGAACTATCACCAAACTTGCATAAGAATACACCAACGAAAAAGTACAGACAAAGGGTGCTTACCTTAAGCTATCAGACAAAACCCCCCAAGCTTTTCAAAATATCACCCATCGTCCAATTACTAGTATTTGTTAAAGTCTACACCACTGCGTCCTCGCTCCCGCTGCTACTTTTTCTAACCACTTCCACCTGCTGTGACTGCACTATCTCGCACTACAATTCCATCTCCTTTTTATTATGTAGACTTAGATTTTTATATCTTCAAAGGATGGGACGAGCAGTACCTGTCAGCTCTCAAGAGGTGAGGGAAGCCAGAGCTATGAAACAACCCCAGGCAAAGGAAGTCCATCTGGGTACACTGGTTTATAAGCACCAGGTTTTAGGTTTCTGACACGATTTTAGACAAGAGAAAAAAAGTCCATTCTGCTACTACAAGCCACTGACTCACTTGCTTACCACTGTTTCAAAAATGTCTACAGAAAAACAAAAGGTATTCTTTTGCTTCACAAGAACTCAGATTCTTTTACTATTTCACTACAATATAAGTAAAGGCAGCGTCATTGCAGCGTCGAGCAGATGATTTTACTGGCTCACACCCGTTTGATCCAGTTCTCCTCCTCGGTTTGCGATGGAGGAAGAATGCACGACTGCCGATGTTCACTGTTATGACACAAGTTGAGAAAATAATTTCCATTAATCTGAAGTGATTAAAGTTCATTTTGCATCTGTCTGCCGCACACCATGGAAGAACTTAAGAGCGTGCCTGAAGTTTCTATAACATCCTTTAAAACAACGTGAAAGGAGCGCAGGTTTATTAATGGTGCTGTGAAAGTTCACATAGACCCACACAGTGTTTTCCCAAGTAACTGGAATTTAATAGATAAAAACTCCCTTTGGACGAAAGCGGAAGAGTACTTACTTGACTTAGCAGGCTGCCACCGTTAGAAACACAGATACACAGACAGGACAATCTTCTTGCCTAGCAGTAACTAGGAACAGCAGACACTGCAGTAAGCAAGGCAAATTGTAGAATGTGAGCACAGTCAGCGTTCCACGAGAATGCAAACAGCGACACATCCACCTGGGCTGCAATTCTAGCCAAGTACAAACCCGCGTACCATCTCGTCCACAACTTGGATTTCAGAATAATTTCTTAAAAAACTTAAAGAAAAACAAAAGCCAGGGGCTTGATAAACTTCCTGTTTTGCTGATTTTCTAATTCAAAACCCACATAAAAGCTCTTACACGCCACAAAGATGAGCTTGATAAGCTAAGTACAAACTGATCCATCGTTTTTCTCCTTAAGAATGCATTCTAATTCTAGTAGCGTTAAAGCCTGACAAAGAAGGATTGATAAGGACAGAAAGGAACATCTCCCTCCCTCCTTAATCCCTCCATAAAGATTTATCTTGTGGTATCACAGTGGGGCTGGATGAGCGCAAACGGCCAAGTGGCCGCTCACCAGCGCAGCCGCAGTAACAGCGGATGCTGCCAGACTCCGCAAACCCCCGAGACCGGGAAGCCCCATGTCCATTTGTGTGGGCCACGAGTGACTTTGCCATTAGCTCTCTTGTCCTATTTTAAGTCATTATTTACATAAAACCCCAACGTTATGGAGCCTTAATGACACCAAAAATATTACAGGAATAAAAAACTCCAACCTGCATACACACCCCACACCCCCCCCCCAAAAAANCCTCAAAAATAAATAAATAAAGAGATAAATTTTCCTTTTCATTCAGCTTGGTGACACCTGGTAACATTTTTAAGTTTACATGTAATTGACAAACCTGAACATCCTGTATTTTACTTACAAGTATGAATGAAAAGCAGCACAAGGTCATCTCCACAGAGGTCCCCATCCATTCTTGTTAGCTCAAACAACAGCAATTCCACACCTGCATACTCATGACTTCTTACTTAAAATACTAAATTAAGATTTAATACTTCTTGCCAGTGAAGATGCATATACTGGACTAAAGGGAAAATAGATGCAGCCCTGTGTCCTCTGCAAGGTCAGGTCATACGGACAAACTCCTCTTTTAGGCAAGTAACTTTTCCAGCAAGTCCTTGAGTGCCCTTCAGAGGGAAGGAGGAGGAATACGGTTACATGTTCGTATACTGATCCACATTAAGGGTGATATTAAACACACAGGCTTCAGTTAGGTTCTCCTTATGCTCATCAGAATTCTCCACAAATACTAAACACACAATTTAAAAATAACCTGCCAGCTCTGGGAAGGAGGCAAGCAGACAGGGCTACACATGAGTTGAAGACATAAATCTTCACTTCTAAGTGTTAATGCAGCACATGCATTAGACACTTACACTCAGCTTGTCTTAGATAAATGTGATGCATATTTTACATTACCCAAGTTTTTGTGTTTCTACTCACGAGAACTTTGAAATAAGACTTCACAGGGCAGACCCGACAATATTAAAAAAACATACTGTTTTGCAAGATGTCCAAACAAGGTTTCAAATGGCTTTACTGCACTTTTCCTGCCAAGAGAGCAGACAGCTGAAGCGAGGAGCAAACACTGCAGTCTCTTCCCAATGGAAAGACGCAGGTTTTCTGAAAAAGGAACATTTTGGTTGAGTATGAGGAAGAACTTTCTTGACGGCAAGATGTGAGAATGTGGAAGTTTCTCCTGGGAGAAGAGGTAGAGACACCACCCGAGACATTCCTGACTAGTCTGGGTACATTAGAAAGCGGCCTGGAGGGAACAATTCTGCATTGACAGACAGCATGAATTTAAGTGAATTACAGGCAAGGCCTAAAACTCCTACTTTCCTGCTAAAAATGATGCGTATGTACACATGGAAGGATTATCTAAGGCAGAGACAGGAAGTGATGGAAGCTTTAGGAAATTCACATCTTTCATATTCACTGATATAATAAGAATGAATTAATATAATAATACTGAATAACACTGAACCTGCTTCTCAAAGTGCAGTTGGGGAAGGTCAGCGATGAAAATGAACGGGCAGGTAGAAGCGTGTGACATCATGACGACTTTAAGAGCAGAGATAGAATAGAGTTGTGTGTCCACTCGCATCCGTACGATTTCCCAGTACAAAGAAGATCAGCACAGTAATTTTTTTTAAACATTTTACTATTAAAGTCTAAAATATATTCAAAGCATCAAATGACACCTCCACAATATGTGCTTTTTCAGCCCCTAAAAGAGTTTAAAAATAAATTTTGCATCTGTTAGCATTCTATTTCTGCATAAAAGATAGCAGAAAAAATCGTTATAATTTTGAAGATAAAATATTCAATTGAAGATAATGCTACTGCATCAGTGCTAGATTCACAGAAGCTAAAGATTCAGTGTTGTAAACCCCTTTATGAGACTTTAGTACTTAGAAATGAAATTGTAAATGGGGAAGCGTAGATTGCTTTGATTTAGAAAATTGTTGCCATTAAACAGTTTACGAAGAGCCTAGTGTTTCAGCATCGTTATCCCCAATGTGTCAAAGCAAGCGGTTTCACAATATTTAAAGCACTCCCAACTTCCTCATAAATATCATTTATATTCCGAGGCTGCCATGCAGTGTATCAAGAAATATCATTTACACTCCTCTGTAGTTACGTAGCATGATTACCTGAACAGATACACCCTCACCCGAGATAAATAATGAGAAAACAAAAGGCTCCGGCCGTTTAAAAGGTTTAATAACTAAGATAGTACTGAGTGTTGCGCTGCAGTTTGCTTAGTTTTATAAGCACAGAAAAATACCTCAATGTCCATGAACTGAAAAAACGCTGAAGTCCTTTGGTCACTGTGTTTGTAACTAACTTCTGTGTTACAAGCACGTGTGCATTACAGACACCTCAAGGCACGGTCGATACCACGCGTTGCATATTTTCTGCCTTTCTAGAATTTCAGCTACGATTTGCTGCATGAAAACTAAGCTGACATTTTCTTTACTTAATTTTAGTATAGCTGAGCGGTGTTTGCTCTCCAGCCTACTATCAAAAGATGCTTTTGGTTTCTGTGCAAACCACTGCAACTTCATTTGCCTGGATATGTACACAACCTGGAACTGTAGATTTGGATTTATCCTTCCACTTTCCCACCATCCCTCTCCAATGTCATATCTTACTGTTTGGACAGCTGACTTTCACACTACAGCCCCGGGCCATCAGCAGACACGCTGCCAGATCACCAGAACGGCAGGTGACAGCCCAGGACACAGGTGAACACACGCTTCAACTCCTGAGACCCGGGCAGGGAGAGGGGCAGAGCGCGGCGGCAGCAGCTCCCCGGCGCCAGCCGCGTCCGCAGGGATGAGCCCACCGGTGAGGAGGGAGCCCAGAGCCCCATCCCAAGACACCAGTGTCTGTCTATACTAGGTCTGGGGTAAAAATTGGCACTTTACACCAGTGAACAGGCGATCCAGGGGAGAGAAGAGAGGGAGAAAGACTTCAGTGACGTTCCAATTACAGAAAAAAGCTTTCTTTGGAGCACACAGGTTACTAGACTCCCAAGTCAATGAACCAGACTTCACAAATCCCTGTGTGCACACAACTACCCATTTCAGCGTGTTCTCTGCCTCTAGCCTGGACAACTGGCACAGAAGCAGGAACAGAGAGACAGAAAAGGGTTACCTGTTAGCCATAAAGTGGGAGGCACCTTCAAGTAGACACTCATCTTCTCAGTATAAGCAAATGAATGCTACAAGAAGCAAACCAGATGGTTTAAGTAAACTGTTATTGCTAGGGAAACGGCTGCTCGCTGAGAAATTCTTGAAACAGGTAAGACAAATTCCTCCAGAATGCATTAAGGAATCTAAATGCATCAAATAAGGATAGATGATCTGGTATGTAAGTTGTTTTACAGGCCATTTCTCATGAGCTACATCGCTGACCTGATAATTCACTTCCAAACAGTGACAAAGGGAATGGAAAAGCACCATTGCAGACAGCATAGAACAGGAAAGATGAGGCCGAAAGGGAAAAATATTAGGGAATGCAGAGAGGCATAATGATAGAAATACAAGCGTAGAAGATATTTTCCAGAAAAAAAACCAACTAGAAGATTGCTTCACTGAGAAAGCACAAAACCAGCCGGTTCCTTACCCACCAACACGTTGAAGAAATTAATGATAAGAACTGAGCAAAAATCACAGCTCAAGTTGCTGCACTCTGGTGGTCCTCTAAGAGCAAGTAACAACAGAGCATTTGCATCACAAGGTGAGACAAACGAGCCCAGAGAAGAAAATTTTGTGTTGCTTGTTAAATCCGTAGCATTGTGCTTGCTTTAAGGTGAGTGAAAAGCCTCAGTCAGCTGCAGGCTGACAGGTAGGAAGCGTTGTTACAAGGCTGTGCTGTCAGGTTTTCCCTGATCCTAGTAAGATTTGTGAAACATCACATGAAACTACCATCTCCCCAAGTATTTTACCACCAACTATGGCCTAAGAGGTGCCTTCTGAGCAAGAGCAGCACTGAGTATTTAAGAGTATAAATAAAACCTACTTGGTGATCTACTCTGCAGCAAAGATTTTCTGTCATTCTCTCATCTGAGGTCATTCTGGAAGAGGACTCCAGATCCAGCTGTTCCTACAGTTTGCAGAACTCACTGTATCTAAACTGTTCTGAAAAGGCTTGTACGAATGGCAAACGGACAAAACACAGACTAAGGTGCCAGCCACGGATTAGTCTGTAGTAGATTCTTCAGCTATGGATTAACAAAGACTAAGTAGTTTGCCTGGAAGCAATTTTGTACCACTTTTAACATAAACTCCATTTATTTCTAGCATGCCTCTTTATATGTTTGGCTAAAGGGAAGAGAAGACTATGTTCTGCTTTAACACTGGGAAAGAGTCTGGATCTAAGAAAAAAACCAAGGAATTACACCAATTTTTGCAAGGAATGATGAGCAAACCTACAAAACACACAGGACAGTTTAACATGGTACAAGTAAGCTGTAGCTCATTCAGATTTTGAATTTTAAAAGGCATCATTATTTTATAAACAATTTATCATCTTTCCACTAGCCCCGTTTTTCTCTTTTCCTTCCCTGTTTTATCAGTAGAAGAGTACAGAAAAGAAGTCCAATTACTTTCCTGTTCCAGATATTACTTAAAACTTCTGCAAAATTATGAAAAAACCTCCACAAACAAATCCACAGTAGATTTGCAGTGTTTAAGGAACTTTTCAGCTCCTTTGGTTTTGTTTTAAAAAGTTAAATCATACCACGTATACTTAAATACCAAATAACAATTATCTTCCAAATAAGGTAAGATTTATTTAAGTTAAAACTTTGGAGTCAAATGGTTTATAACATCCCATAAATGGTTATTAAATCACAGCACAATGCAGAAGTCAATTTCTCTATGCTGTTTTGGGCAATAAATTCAATTATTTCGCTCTAAAATTTATGCCCATGTATTTTCGTCTAAGGAGAGGCGGGAGCCTCAGCCGGTGTGTGACACACGGAGCAGTGTGTGCCTGGCGAGGGGGGAGCAGTAAAATTCTGTGCTGAAAGGACTCTGAAAACAGCTACCTCTGCTTCAGTGAAGCAGCACCGCTCCATCTTCTTCACGTGGGTTCTCTCCCTCTCATCACCCTTAAAAGGCAAAGTCTCCCTCTTCAACTCTTCAAGTGTTGACCTGTACATTTTACAATTGTCACGTTTTATGAAACAACATTTTAAAGCAGTGCAGCCTCCTTGTGCAAATGCACTCAAACATGACAAGAAGTGCTTGTGTCAACAGTTCAGTCCCGCAATTACACGTACAATAGCAGCTGCATAGCACCAAAACCACCTGAGTCTAAAGCAACACCTCAGTCATGAATACACAACTACAGTGTCTGCAGGAAATGAAAGAAGACAGGATACAAATGTGGATATTGCTTTATTCTCCAGCATTCACAAATTCTTTCTCCACGCTGAGATGAAAAACCACTTGGCTGGGCCCTGCGAGTGTCCAGCTCCTCCTCCCATTCCTTTTCTTTGCTACTGTTCTGCTTGATTTTGCTAAGAGCAAACCCAACCTGGTAAGCAGCTACAGAAAAACAAAGATGTTTATCCCATTTTATTTCTTTGCAAGAAGACATCCAAAAGAAATCCAGCAATTTTATATGTTTGAGGGGGAGAAACCCATCTTTCTGCACAGATGTGCATCTTTTGTCATTTGGCAGAGCTGCGGCAATTCGAGTCCTATGATTCTGTGGAGAAACTCGATTGCTATGACATCCCAAGGCAGTTTCAATTTACAATCAAATCGTAACAATACCGAGGTTTGTTTCACCGCAGCACTGATGCAAATTGGTGTGCACGGCTTCGTTTAGGGGGTGAGTCTTCTGCACAACTCCTCCTGTTCTTGCCCATCTGCTTAGCCTGCTCTTCCACCGTATCACACCTGCCACTCTCAGCCCCACAGGGCTTGCACAGGAATTCTCCTATACAGCAACAGCTTAGAAATAGCTTGGTTTGGACCCAGTGCTATAAAGGAAAAAAGGGCATGGGAGCTTTGGAAATCAATTAAGATTCTTAAATTTATCCATTAACAGCACAGAAACCCTAATCTCTGCTCAACGGTAGCACAGTGCTTTACTTCTAAGCATTTGCAGAACACGACATCTTTCTAGGCTCTGAAGCTGTCTTTGTACGACAACAAATGGTCTCAACGCACCAGTTACATAAGGAAAGTAAAAAACGCGGCAGTTCCTTCTTTAACACAGAAGCAGACAAACTAAAACAAACACACTGAAAGCTGAGAAGAGTTGACATAATTATACTAGAGCATTGTTTTAAGAATCTGAACTTGGCTCTATCTATAGCTATGAGTAGTGTGCATGGACAATTCTGAATACATGCAACAGTTAATCAGATTTGCCTTCAGTGGCAGGAAGTTCTCTATCTATCCAAGGATGTCATTTTGCTGTTCCATAATACATTTCAGAAAAAACAACAGAGAAAAGCCAAAACCCATCCTGCTGAAGAGGGAGCCCTTCAGCCTCGTTCTCTGGCAAAGCAGGGGAGCCCGGGCACGCTGGGGACAGCGCTGACACGGCAGCTCCCCCGCGGCTGGAACTGCCCACGACTCGTGTCCTCTCACTCTTCTCACGACACAACCATTCACCATTCCATACCCCGCTCCAGAAAGAAGCTAACACCTGCGTGTCACTGGACACACCCAGATATTTATATTCTGCAAAAGACAGGGAAACTTAAACAAACCTCACCAACATTATACAGGCATTAGATTTTCACAATTGACCTGCAAATCAACATTCAGTGGTTCTAAGAAAATCTTGCCTTCCAATTAGCTATCTGAAATAAGATGGGTCAGATTAAGTGTTTTCACAAACTCTCGTCTGTTCTGAACAGGAGCTGCTGGATGCTAAACAGATCTTGAAAAAGTCTGATTGATAGCACTTATCTTACTCAAAACCACTTAGAGTAATGCATTCATTGATTCTGTTACTTCTCTCCTTCACCATTCTCAAAATCCAGGTGGAATAGGGGAAAAAAAAATAAATCAGCTTTTGAAGTATCAGAAAACTTAAAGTAAAAGAATAAATATACAGAAGCCAGAGGAGGACCTAGATGTCCTGAAACCTACTTCTTAATCATTAGTGTATTAGCCTATGTAGGCCACACTCTTTGGTGGTATAAGCCCATATAATTTCATCAGTTTTAGTAAACCAGTAAGACCTTACGGATGCTGAGAACCTGATTCATTAAGTGTTTGATCTTGCACACCTTATTGAGGGTCACGTTTCAATCAGCAGACCAGTAGGGAGCTGTCATTCTCTACAGGGTAAATATGCAAAAACTGGAAAGCACAGTTGAAAGAATACAGCATAATGAATTCCCTAAAATTACAGTGAGAAGTATCCTTCGTGTGAGTCTGTTCTTTCACAACAGACCATATTGCAAAGGCAGTATTTCTGTCACAAAACCCATCAGAATCATCCCAGTATGTTTTCTGCAATTCCCGATTTCTTCATCCCACCTGTGCCATATTCTCAGACTCACCACATTGTCCACACTGTGACTGTGGAATATACAAAGAGGACGCTTCATCTAAATCCACAGATTAGAAATGCAAACCATCAATGAAATACATTTTTATCAGCAAATTCTTTCACACAGACTCTCTAATTTTTTCCTATTTGATCCTTTAATATTAAAGATACTTTGTGCTTCAAAGATGTTGAGTCAAGCACTTTGTTTCTAGGGTTCTAACAAACCTTTACTGCCGGAGTGCTATATCATAGCGCGTTTCATACCAGAGTGAAATCTCAATGCTTCAAGAGGGTTGTTACTTTTTTTAATATCACCATCATTTAATAGATCTCTAAAATCTAAACAGGGATTAACATTGATTGACTTTTGAAATATTATCGATGAAACCATTGTTTCATGCAACTTACTCTCACAAACGGTATTTAGATTTAAATTACAAGCTTTTAATGGTAATTTAAATTCTTATAAATAAATAAGAATTTTAGAGACCAACAAGTATTCTAATTGGTTTTAATTAGTACATGACAAATACCTTCTCAGAATAAAGAGAAGAAAACAGAGACAGATACAGAGGTAAATTTTCAAGACTAGACGTTACCAGGTCAGGTTCTCACTCTCCTGATACTGTCCAGATGCAATTTCATCATTTGATCTTGAATTGAGTAATTGGTTCATACTACGGATAAAACGAAAGGCATATACAGGCACTCAATTTCTAAATACTCGGCCCTTCTTTCATTTTCTTTAAGGACAGTAATTACTCTTACATTGAGTTGTGTTTATCCTCCCTCTCTCTGGCTCACAATATAATGCTCTTTTGAATAGGAAGATTGAGAGAAACAACAAAAAAGAGACTTCAAGGAAACAGCAGCTGCGGAAAACAGGCGCTTCCAAGGGACCAGGCTTTCAAACACCAGGCTGGTGTTCTGGTTCCCCCAGGGTAAATGCTTTACTGTATGACATGTGCTGCACTTATAATTTTTAAACACGCTTATCACTTCATCCCCTTTGTGTATAATACAGTGAAAAAAAACCTAGAAAGCTCAAGCATCAGCACAGTAAACAGGCCTGTCATGGTTCGTATCAAGTTCAACTTCATAGGCTTTTACATGAGAGCCCCCAGCACTATCACTACATGCTAATCCAAAAGCTAAAATTATCCTCTCTTCTATGTATATTTCAAATCTTCAAAGCACAGGCTAGAAATCTAGACATAAAGTTTATTTGCACCTTTCCCTACACAACATGCAGAGCTTGAAAACAATTTCAGATTAGATCTTAATGGAATTATACCGCTTTAGTTATCGTTGAAGCAATAAACGCAGTAATCCGGGGCAGCATCTCTTCACCCAGCAGTTGCTGTGCAAATGACTGGGCTGTCATTTCCATACCGCCTCCTTTAAAGCCTTCAGGCTCCTTGTGAACAATTTAAGTAGAGCCCTCAAACTTCTGTGCTACATTTAGATGGTTTAAATTAGTGTATATCCATCACGGGTTGCAATTGCCTTTTCTTTTCTCCTTGTAACTCCTAAATCAGTGACACTGTAATGTGTTCTCTCAGTCTGAAAGAGGATCAGCTTTTGGTACCAGGGGTTTTTACCTGAGCTACCAGTGATTGCAGCTGCCAGATGTAAACCTGGACATCATCACTGGACAGGGAGAGTCCTATTTACAGCTGTTTTCTGCACACATTAATGCTATCAATAATGGAAGATTTTACAGCACGTTTGTACATAAATCAAGGTTCTAGCAAAGGTTCTCTTCCTAACTCTCAAATACAAAGCCTACCCTTAGCTACTACAGTGTAAAACAGACAAATATTCTATAAAAAGAAGACGGCCATAAGTTGACACATTTCCAGCTTTCTAAACATTTTGCTGCCGTAGCTGTCCGGGGAAGCTGACTGTATGGATTCTTCAGGGCAGCTTCCAAGAGCTTAAGCTTAAAGAAGAGTAAAAAATAATGTCACATGCATTTGCAAGAGCTTGCAAAAATGCAGTCATCATCATCATCTATAAAACATTTTAACTGCGCACTAATTTAAACAAAACCTTTGGCAACAGGCAGCTTTACACCCAACTCACTGAAATAGCGCTTTTAAAGCCAGATTTATCACCAAGTTGAGTAATGGCACATGCCAGGAAGATTTACCTATTTCAGATTCATCACGTCACAGAACAGGAAAGCTTCTTGCCTAAGGTCATTGTTAAAATCTACAAAAGCGGGTCTAAACCTCCTGCACTGCAGTCCAATGCTTTAACCGTTTTAAAAACTCAAAACTTAATACAAGTCCTAAAGGCAGCAGTTGGGAATGTCTCTTCCCCAGCCAGGATGAAAAGCACTCTGCTTTATCTAGCCACAAACACCAAAGCCACAAGAATCTATTTGGAAAGAGAAAACTTCCTACATTACCTAGAACAAGCACTGCAGCTAGACTCCAGAGAGAAGAAAAAAACCAAAAAACAAAACACACCAAAACCCACAACAAAGCTGGCAGGAAACCCCCCCTGTGCTGCTAAGTTTAGTTACTCCTTTTCCCTAGATTATCGAAAGGCGACTGTCAAACCCAGACAGGGACTTTGGTATTTCGTAACCTGCCATTTACAACTCTCTTGTCTCACATCAGCACTCCTGCTTTCAAAGAGAGCAATACTCCGAAAACGTATTTTTGAGAGACAGCGTTGCATGGCACAGCTGTCAGCACAGTTCTGTTTTTACAAATTTGGAATTGGCACACAGACTTTCTTACAGCACCTCAGACACAGCTACACCATGTATTTTAGCACCGGGGGATGCTGGTAGGTTTGGAAGGGCGAATTCCGAAAGACACAGTGTAGGCAGAGGATTGCCAGAGCTGCGAGCGAGTGCCTTCTTCTGGATTTCTTGCTTCCAGCAGTGCGTGCTCACCTCTCATCCCTGGTGTTTCCCCTCCTGCCACAGTTTGCTTCAGGGCTCAGCCTTAGCGAGGGGAAACGAAACAGCGAGACTTCAATAGCCCCAACCAAAGGAACAGGGAAGCAGCACAGGAGTTGGGTCATTTTCTCCTACAGACTTTTCAAGACTTCATTAAAGGGATGCAAGCTGTAAGGACGCTTTCATCCAAGCTGAACAGCAAAGACAACACTTAAAAAAAACAAGATGAAAAGAAAATTTTCCGGGCAAGAAAAAAGGCAAGGAGAAAACATTTACTGAGTGACATACACAGGTAGGTAGAGGGCAGCAGAGAGGTACCAGCAATCCTGAGTTCTGGCTCCTGCAAAAATAGAAACCTTTGGGAAGTCTCATCATTAGCTCGCGTAGATTTACTACTACTACATTCAAAATATTGTAGTTGTCATGAAACACTGAAATCTTCTTCAAGCAGATGGACTCTTAGAAGTGATGCTGTCAAGGAAAAGTAGCAAATACCGAGCTTAACGCAGACAGCAGGCCCACAGAAAAAAAAAAAAAAAGAAAAAACAAAAAAAAAGAAAAAAAAAGATGAAACAGTAATATTCCAATATTCCAAGTAGGTTTTCTCCCCTCTGAAGAACACAAGATACACTGCCAGCTATTCAACGTGCACATTGCCTCTAGCGCTCACTTTCCTGCTCTATAACCCGGTAACAGAATATTCCTGGCTGGAGCTTGCAAAGCTCAAAGAAGTTCCTGTGGAGGTTTGAGTTCACTGGCAATTAATGGGACACATTTAGGACATTCTAAAACGTTTCACTTTGTCTATAAGAAATGAGGGTGTGTTAGCAGTGCACGTTTCCTACCTGTGATGGTAACATCTGTTTCCAAAAAATGGTTTTGACAGTCCTTTTTTAACAACAACAGTGACTGACTTGACCCCAGTAAACAATCTGCTTCTGCTTAACACGGACACTTAAAAGAGCAACTCCAGTGTCAGTCCGTGACATCAGGGTAGGTGCATCCATGGAGCAAACTGGGACTGGACTGTCACCATGTCTGTTGTTAACACGCTGTCATGGTTCATATGTACATTAAGAAACTGATCAATCATTTCCAACTTCAGAGCATTCGGCAGAGTTTTGTTTCCAGTTGCATATTATGACAGGTCCCATTTTGAACTCTTTTTAAAGGATTCTAAATCCAGCTCTACACAACGATTCAGAGCTCTGTAAACTGATTCAGAGGTTTTTCAGATGCTTTATGAAATCTAAAATGATCCCTAGCCATCAGAAAGCAGGCACTAGTACACAAGGCATTGAAGTTTTTTCATCAAGCAAAGAATATACTGCAGACAGATATTTAAATGCCTGCATAGCCTGTATTAGTAGTTTCTGACATTTTCAAGTGACAGCAAGCGCTACAGGCAGTCAAAGCACAAATACATATTTGACAATTATGTCATCCTGGTTAAGCAGCATGGATAGTTTTGCAAGCCTTTGAGAGGAGGTTGCAGAGCAGAGGTCACAGTTTATGAAATTCATTGACAGCAATAATCCATCTAAAAAAAAAACCTTAATTCACATGCAATTAAATCATTCTTTAAATAGAAAAAAGCAGAACAATGCTCTTTTAGCAAACGCTTCTGCAATTCACTGCTGAGGCCAAGTGCACTCATCTTCCCACTTTTCCTGGTCTACGGATGACCTGTAACCATCCTCCAGTGGCAGAATCTTGAGTTTTTACCTTGAAGGTCCATTGCCAAACCTTCCTGCTTGGCAGTGAGGAGGCAGCTGTCACACTTCTGTACCTGACTGGACACAACAGCAATTTCAGGAGGTCAGGCAGCAGCACTGTTAACATTCTCAACGATTGTGTTAAAACTACACGAAAAACCTTCGCTGTGTTGGTCAGGTTCTCCTTGTATTCTGAGCAACCACCAACAAATTCAAGGTTCTGGGGTTTTTCCTAACAACATCCCATTCCACAGCTACTGCGAGACATGTTGCCAGCTGCAGGCGGACACTGTGAAACTCCTAGCGAGATACCATCCTAAGCCAGCACACAAGGAGTACAAAAGCACAACCGAGTTCTCAAGTGGTGAAACCTCATACCAGAGTCCTTCTACCCAAAAGTTTCCCTCCATTAACCCTGCTGCAGCCAAAATACTTCTCTCGAACCACCTGAAATTTGAACAGCTCTCAGAATTAAGGGAGGAGTTCACGTCTTAGTGGGCACATACGTGGCCTCCCTCAAATGTTCCCTCAGGATAAAACTCATCTATTTTCCATCCTGTAGTCTTGCAATCATGGCCTTGGGCGCAGAGAGAATGAAGCCCTTGGAGTACATTTGGTGTAGTCACATCACGACCAGGTCCGCTCACACCGGCTGTCGGGAGACACTCTGACGAAGGGAAGAGGACCAGAATGCAAACTGTACATTCCGCTGCTCCGAAGGCTGCCCGCTCTGCTCAGGATGGTACAGACACATCCAATGACTCACTTGAAAATGATTTTGCTAAAAGTGACAAAGGTTCAGATCAATACAGCTCGTGTGATGGCTTCCACCAAGGTCAGCTGTTCCCAAGGTGCTCCATTAAAGCTGGTAATTCCCCCAAGCAACACTTCTGATGACTACAAATCCAAGCTACACGTACTCAGCTGACCTAGCAACCAAAGGAGAGATACCCAATTCCCTCGACTTCTATAATCCCATTTAAGCATGTGTTGGATACTGCAAACATACAGTCTTCTCCTGCAGTCAAGACAGAGAAGTCTAATTTTATGGATTTCAGAAGAACTCTGGGAACAAGCAGATTAATCGGGAACATGGTTTGGAACAGTCTAAATAAAAATTCCTGGAGCTCTTCCCTCATGTCACCAATGTTTTCATCTTTGACAGTAAACCAGTACTGGCTGTTAATTCAAAGTATGGCATTTATGCGTTCTTACATATTTATGTAGAAAATCAAGGGCAGTGTTTACCCAAAAACTATTCTGTTTTTTGCAAAAAGCATGAAATTAGATTTGTGGGACTAATTAAGCGTAAGATGACTTCTTTTTTGGTGCCCTTACACTGTGTTTTAGCCTTCAGTATGTTATTGTCAGCACTGAGATGCAAGTCAGAAATCCAAAGCCATCTTGCAACCAACTACTTATGGAAGTAACATGGAATAGATTTTATTCTGAATGTATGTTAAAAATAAAGCAAGATCAATCCCCTTTAGGTAAAGTAGCACTATTGTGCCAATTACATAAAGTATAATTAACCACAGAGGATTGCCATATTTGCAGCATTTTGTAAATAAAGTTTTACTTTTCATCTGTTAAACCTCTTGTGTTTAACCCAACTTTCATTACGGACCTCCTCGCAAGTACACCTAAAAGATCCGATCTGGGGTATTCTGCATCACGCGCGCACCAGAGTCCACAAAAAGAAGAAAAATAGTGTGACACAAATCCCTGCAAGTTCAACATTTGTTTGCAAATCAAGTTAAGAGCCTACTGCACTATTTGTCATCTTGATCCATCGATTCTCAAGCACCTACTTTTAGATAATATTTTACAAAATATTAAAATACACACCAAGAGAGTAACACTAATCAGCCTTTAAAAGCCACCATCACCTCACAGGTACGGCACTATTCATGTGTCGGTTCTGTAACACAACATCCACGCTCAGCTTTAAGAACATTTGTTCTCATAAAGAAAACAGAGTTTGACCAAATACTTTGTTTCCTATATATCCCAAAATGTACTAAAATATTAAGTTTTCATGGAGACATGGTATTTTTATACTTCCTACTCCAGCTTTAGAAAGCTCCAGAAATCTTTATTTTGAGAAGCTGTAGAAAATAAAAAGAAATATTCCATGACTGATTTATTCTATTAGTTTGCAGCAACAGCGCAAATTAAAATGTATCAAAAAGGGTAAGAGAAGGACTACAGGAAAGTAGTCTACTGTGTTATATATTTTAAATATTACCTTTTTTATTAAAAGAAAAAGGCCCTGTCTGTAGTGCTACAGGCTGCTTCCATGAACTTTAAGATAAAGACTAACAATGCCAGAGTCTTTGCTCTGACACTGCACAAAGCCCATGCCCCAGCGAGCCAGAGGTTACGACAACAAACAAACCCCCCCAAACCAAGTAACCAGACAAAAGAAGGCAATATCAAAGCAAGGAAAAGGAATAGCAAGAGGGTAAAAACCACCAGGACGTTGTTCCAAGGGGCCATTTCCCTAAATAGACATTCCCCCAACAAGGCAAGGGAATATATTTTTAAAAGATAAGCTCTACACTTCATTCACTACTTTCTGTGCCACCTTCGGACTGTGACTCGTAACACATGAACGCGTCTTTTTAACCTTCATTCAGCCCTGCGTAACACACATGCCTCGGGCTGCCCCAGGCCCGCATATTCCATCACTTTGGATCCGAGCCCTTTTTCCTCAGCGCTGCTCCTACGACACCGCCAGTTCACCAGGGCGTTAACGCTGCCCCTTCCCCAGCCCCATGAGGAGGACCCAAAGGGCACCTCCGCGTTCCTGGAGACCGCGGCAGGGGAAGAAATACAGCACCAGAGCATCTCAGAAACTGCACCTTGGATGAATTGAGTAGATTTCTGCAGCTTCTGGAGTAGCCGGCTGCAAATGATTCTAATAGTTCTTTTGTTCCTGAGCAAGTACATGACGTCAGTGGGCTTCCAGCCCCAGCACTGCAAGACTAATTGGTTTTCACCATATATATAATAGAAAAGCTTATAACATTCTCAGTCATAACTTTAACGGGATAAAAAAAAAAAAGTAAATAGGCCTGAGAAGTCACATGCTGCAGATGTAATTTAGGAGAGGCTATTTTTATACTTTAATTTTAATGCAATTTAACATATTAAACTAAAAATGGTTCCTTTGAGATGCACCACAACATTCCAACTTTAACAGCTTCTCAAGTCTGAACGAGAACGCATTGAAGCTTAGCTGCGTGCCAATATTTTATTACTTAAAAAGTCATTCTCATTTAGGTTTTGATCCATTTTATATTCCTTGACACAGATTAAGTTATTACAAAATTAATGAAAATTGTCTGCACGACGGCAGATTTTTTCTTTGGGCCTACAAATATAATTATCCACCCACAGAAGAGAAGGAAAAAGGAAGAGGGTCTCTATTACTGACAGATACTGCCCTACATTTTTAGCACAGGGAGAAGAACCTGCTGTCAAACATGCAAATCATTTTCAAGTAAGCACCTTCCCCGGGGACCGTGTTTACAACAGATAAAGTAGTAATTGGGAACGCAGCAACTTTTGTTTTTCTATTAGCAGGAAACAAGGCAGCATCAAAGCAAGTCTCTGGTGAGGCTGTAGCGCGCGGAGTCGTCTGTGGCGACTCTCCCCACCAGGCAAAGGATTTCCTCTGGATTTCACAAGCTGCCTAAGCCAGACCTTCTCAGGAGCAGCTCAGTGCTCCTCCCTTGAGGAGGCAAACTAATATCCTTTGGTTTTAGGGAAAGACAAAGAGAACTATGGCAAGGACAGGCATCACATACCGTTAATAAGAGTACTGTTCATTACAAGCAGCAAAGTCATTTAGCTGACCACTTGGCTGTCTTCTGCATTTGAGCAATGGGAAACACCCAGCTTCACCTCTCAGAAAACATTATCAGCTGTGGCAACTAACGACGCCGTCAGAAGACATGACTTTGGATCCCATAAGGGCACATAATTCACACAAAAATGTCAGTACACCACACATTGCTGTTACCAGTACACAATCCTTGATACCAGTTACAAACATTTAACAAAATGCATCCACTAAGCTATCTTCACCTTACAGGCAAAAATAAAAAAATCTGTAGTTGAGTCTTGTGCGTTTGGGTCAGAAACAAGACTTCAGGCAATTCCCTTCCCTAAAGCTTAACCAGACTTCACAGCACCTTTCCGGACAGGGAGGGGCTCTCCCGGAGGGGAAGTCAGAAGAGCGATCCACAACCCCTGACCCGCAACAGCCACAGTGACTCTCCTGCTAGTCATTCAACAGAGAAACATACGGGTCAAACAGAGGGGTCAGTACAACGGTTTGGCATCAGGGAATGACAAAGTCACGGGGCAGTTGGAGGGTGGCAGCGACAGCTTCCAGAGGGAAAGCCCACAGCACTCGCAGCGCCAGGAGAGTTAAGCATGAAGACTTCTGAAGTGAGCTGGTTTGGAAAGTAATGTATTTAAGGAAAATTGTAACATTCTACAGGTTCTATATGCTTTTACTTTTTTAATTTTTTTATTTTTAGCACGTGATATGCACTTACAGACACAGAATTGCTTGGTGATGTAAGACTGTTTAATAAAATTCTGAAATAAAACTATTATAAAAGTATGTGACCTGGACAGGTAATAAACAGCCTAAAACTTTCCACATACTGTTCTTTCTGGAACGTGTCAGGCCTAAAGCTTGTACAGTCACCTGAAAATGAAACTAGTTCAGAGAAAACCCTACAAAACAAATCAATCAATGCCCGTCACGGCGCAGGAAAGCACACGGGCACTGCTCCCTTGCCAGTACCTTCTGATCATATACATATTCCTGAAGCCCACATGACAGCCAACTGATCATTGCATGTTTTATTCACAACCTGCTCCAAGTCAGAGCCAAAGCTGTTGTCCAAGAGATGGAATGATTTCAATAATAACATTTTAGTGAGTTATATGCTTTTCTTTTTTTCCCCCCCATCTCGCAAACACTGAAATTCCTCCCCAAAAGCTTACGCTGAAAAACTGATTTAAGAGCTTGAAATGAAGAAACCAGAGGCTCTTTGCACACAGTTGCAGGAATTATGCTCATTAGAAAAATACTGGTTAGAAACTGAACCTATACCTCTGGAGAGGGTGTTAATGCCTCGACCAAAGCATCTATACCCTGACTTGCTAGTCTTTAGTACCATTTTCTTTCCATCTTATTCCCTTCAGCTTCTGGCCTACAGCGCTCCCGTTGATTACGCTGGAGACATCCCAGCTCACAGCGGACGGGCTGAGTTTAGCCTTCAATCCGGCTGCTTCCCAGGCAGAATGCCTACACGAACTCCAATGTCATTTAGAATTGCTCAGATGTCTCCAACGCCAGTGAAGTCCATTTGTGATGATAATAGCATTAAACAGTTGTCAAGACAGATTTGAGAGAAGACAGCACTTTAAGGTTCCAAAAAGTGTTTTTCAGCCTTTTATGAAAAACTAGGGAATCCGTAAGACAAAGATATTCTTTTGAAGTTTCTCTTAAAACCACAGACATTGAGACATGACATTCATATTTCTGATAAGCAATAATTTATTAGTTCACAGCGTTACTAAGGATTTCTCAAACTTTCTAAAAGCCAGCAAGGTTCTGTATTTTTTATCTCTCACAGCCAGGCTGATACAAAGAACTGTCTGATAGGGATATTCACAGGTGAAAGGCATCTATTCAGGTCATCTATCCTGCTTGCCTTCACGTGCAGAATTATTTCTGGTAAAATATTATTTATATTAGACTCTCTGGGGCTAACATAAGTCAAAAGAGGACAAAAGACAGATTAGATGTGTTTACCTTGACACTTAGCAACTGCGAGGCGTCCCTCCAGAGCAGACACAAAAGTTCGGCACGGAGAGACCCCGAGAGCGCGGCTCAAGCCGACCTTTCCAGAGTCAGAGAACTCTCCAGATGTCTCGGAGCTCTCTGGAGGCGAGTAGGGCTCTAGACAGAATCGCACAGGACACCGAAAAAAGCCATCCTGCGGCTGGGAGGCGGGAGGGACAGAGCTCAGGGCAGCTTTACAGCCGTTTGCGGAACCTTCGAGACCAGCTCCACAGACGCAGAGCTCGAACGCGCCCTCCCGAGCCCGGCCCGACGGCTGGCAGTTTCAGCGCACTGTGAGTTTAACTATTGCTAAGTTTTTGTAAACTTTCTAAGGAATTATTTTTAGGAAGATGCATGTAGTAACTTGGTAGGTATTTATGGCTAACTCCTTTCAGAGCACAGCATAGAATAAAAATTATTCTCACCTGCCCACTCAGCGCCAGCCCCAGTTCTCCCTAGAACAGTACCCTGGAATTCACAGTACCAACACAGACCAAACTACACGTTCGTAACACAGCACAGATGAGGATACATTTTCTGTATATGGTTTATAGACATACACACATGTACAGAACGCTTTAGCAAAAATAGGAAGACTCATCCACAGAGCTACAGCAGGAAACAAAGTCTGATCAAAATATTGATCTTGCATTAAAGGAATAAGAAATTACCATGTAGCCTCCTTATGGTATCTTTGAAAATTACTCACTCCAAAGCTCTCTTATAAAGGTAAAGACTAGGAAAACTGTTGCTGGAAGAAACACCACACATAAACACCAAATTAAAGGTAATCATGACAGACTGAAATCAACCTGCTTTGGAATTAGTGCAAGAAGATGTAGTGTATGCAACAAAATCAAGCTCATGCTATAAACCTAGATGAAAGAATTAAAAATATGTATGCCGTATGCAAAAATGCAAAATGAGGTGCAATGAGTCAAAGAAAATATTCTGTCTGCTTCACTCTTGCCGAGTTCATGATGGAAAACGGCAGATGCAAAAAATCATTGATCTCAGCAACCCAGTAAAACAGGGGAAGTACATTCAGACTCTTTCCTGCTCCAAACTTAAAGCAGGATGAAGTATTTGAACAACTAATGTAATTTTGTAATAATTATAGAACAGTTGAGAAGCATATATAGAAATAGGTTTGCCAAAAATCCAATATACAGAAACTCTCTGCGATTTTGTGATAATGGTCAATACTGAAAATACTGAGGCAGCCAGTCATCTTGGTTTTTAAGTGTTTGGCTGTTTGGGGTTTTTTAAAGATGACTACCATTTCTAGACAAACAGGTAGTACAATGGCAAAACCTAGGTGCACAGGTGAAAGACCTTGAGGTTTGAATTAAAGACAGGAAATGCAACTCATCCAACATAATTTACAAATGTTGGGACATTGGAAGAGCAGGGAACCTTGCTTTTTTGCTGTTCTTGTCACATAAAAAAGCACCGAAACTCTATTTCACAGGGCACTTTAACCCCACAAATTAAAATTGGGGAAAACTACTAATAACAAGCAGTTATTATGTAATTTTTCCATAAGTGAAGAGGTATTTGCAAAACAATCATGTCTCAAAGAAATTTCAGAACAATAATCAGCAGAAAACCTCTTCATGGAATGGGTAACGGGTTTTGCAGCGTTCAAGAAATCTCCCCCAAACTCTCCCAGAAGGTTTCAGTAAGCCAGGGAAACACTGGGATTTATTTCATGGAATAGAAGACAGACAGGGTGTTCTACAGTATCAGGCAAGATTATAATCTAAGTCACATGTAAAACTATAAATAGCAGCCTTTGTCTCCAGAATATAATATAAAATATTTAAACCATCATTGCAGGTGCTGTTGATGCATGTTATGGGGTGGTTTATTTCTTGATTACATAGAGCTGAGTATATGAATTCCATCTTTTATTTCCTTGTCAGCTGGATTTCTTCTGTAGCTAATTGGGAGCCAGAGAGCTCTGCCTATGGGAGAGCCAGCAGCTATTGCAGCCTGACTCCCCTAGAATTTGTCTTCTGGAACTATAACAAGGTCATTTTTAAAAGATGCAAATAAATGGAGAGGGGAAAGAGGAGGAGAGTCCAACGAGCAATGAGACAGTCCCGGTTATTAACTAGCATAAGATGAGAGAAAGGAGGTGGTACTATTCAAAATCCACACCTTTGCTCATTAGTCATTGCTGTGACACACAACTAAAACACAACACTGACAACTGTTCTTTATTTGGCAAAGCGTGATGCAGGCTAGGAGCAATTTACAGGCTATAAGAAACTGATTCTTTTTTTATTCTCTTGTGTATTACTAGCACAAGTCTACAAGAACACACTGGTGTTTTTTCCCATTTCCCCCCTTTAGAAGAGATGACAACCCAGTGTTTCCACTACTGGAAGTGCCCAGTGTTTCCTTCCACTACAGATAAGTGACTATTGCTGCTACCTGACACTTGCTTTCCATTTCCCCAGTGCTCAATGTCTATCCCTGGGAACCCACTCCTGACCCTCCCCTCGGAATGCCACGTGCCACACGCTGCCACAAATGTTTCGTAAGTCTCCTTCCATAAAATAAATGCAAACAAAAAAACCCCCTAGAATACAAGTGAATACTTATTGAAATACCACCCCCCGTCATTTCTGCTGTGCTTGAAACGAGGTCAAGTCACGTAGTTTACAGGCATCTACCACAGGAGTAATGGTGCAAGAGGGAAACCAAGTAAGAGAACAGCTACAGCACGTGCACTTTCAGCGTTCCATTACTTCTGTAGCTTCCTGGCTTATCCGGTGTGGAAGAAGATGCATTTGTTTATAAACATAAGGATTTGCTGCTTAGCATTCTGTGAGAATTTAGGATTGACCTAAGAAGCGGTGCAGCTTGCCCAAACTGCCACGGTACGGGATTCATTCTCTGCAGCCCTACCAAACCAATGAATAAGGGAGATCAAAAAAGAATCAGCCAAAGCACAAATAATTCCTTTCACTTTCTAAAGTTCGGTTTACTCCATCCCAGTCTACGAAGAGAAAGATAAACCACAAAGGGCGACCAAGAGCTCCAGACAACCCACTGAAGGTAGTCTAAACCTATCAACCAGAAAAGCCACGTCAGACCACAGCTAGATGTGCCAAGTTCCAGGTTTTGAGAGGGTAATCTGCTAAGAGCAAACTAAACGGGATTCCTGTTTAAATGCTGATTTCGTTAAGTGACTAAGCAGGTTGTGTATTCTCACATTACCATCTCATCACTTCAAGCATGGAAAGTAGACACAGAATTCGGGATGGCAAAACTGATTATAAACTCAGTGTTTCTTACTGTAGCAGACGCACAATTTAGCTTACACACTCACAATGAAGAACCTATGAGAAGAAATACCAAAATTAAGAAAAGTAGGACTGTAAGTAACCATACCATAAAATAAACTACTTTCATTCTCACTTGTCTCAAACATCACTAATGAAAATGAAACAAATCAAACCTGTTTTGACACAGTTTAGAAGTCCTGAAATATCCCTGTATCCTCCTCCGACTGCTACGCTGCAGGTAGGAAACAGGTAGGCAGCTCCTACAGCTCCCCAAGTGTGTGATCTCCCAACTGC
This sequence comes from Chionis minor, assembly GCA_013398295.1. Classification (NCBI taxonomy): domain Eukaryota; kingdom Metazoa; phylum Chordata; class Aves; order Charadriiformes; family Chionidae; genus Chionis; species Chionis minor. Next base: position 487,181 of record VZSF01008260.1, read on the forward strand.
AAATCTGGTAGCTCGCTCCTGTTCTCATCAGTCCCACCAAATCCACGCACAAGTACGCAAGGATGTGTGTCTGCACAAGCACCAACAGGGCCACCTAACGTTTTGAATTAAAGTCTTAAAGATCCTTGGTATGCTAAAAAGACACTCTCAATAGTCACCTTGTCATGGTCTTCTCTTTATTAAAACAATTTACTTCACATTGTTACTGAGAAATTTTGAGTGCCAAATCAGTGGAATAGGTTACAGCAACAGTAATAGCCACAAGAGATTTGCTGATCTCCAGCAGAAATAGTTTAATGACAAACTAGAGGTCAAAATCTGTTTTCATAAATACAGGACATCATCTCAGTACTCTGTATAGCAGTTTACTCATGAAACAGTCTAAATCTTTATTAACACTTGCCGGTGACAAACGTGTTTTACTGAAAAGCCACTCAATAGCCAATATAATACTTTCACCAAAAAGAATAAGGCTACTATCCTTTGATCAACCCTGTTTGCTCTACACTTCTGAGCAAGCTCTTCCAGACAATGCACTAAAGGAAAACTAATACCCCTGTTTTCAAAGGTATTGAAAACTATCAAGATGCATTGTCTGTGGACAGCTACCTTGCAATAAATATTACAAAGTAATCCACACAAAGAGAGTTGCAAAGGTGACTGTTTGTAATCTGCTTAACAAAGCCACAGTGCTACCGCCGGGCCAGGAATCACAGCGCCATTAGAAAGAGCAGCTACAGAATGCTTAACTGCCCGGATCAAAATCCAACTCGCTCAGCAGCACCTTGTACTTCCTTCACAAATCCACGACGTATGTAACACTGCAAGTATTCTGCATCAGTATTTCAAGGCCAGCTGGGGAATGGCTCAAATACCGCATATAAATTACCCGCTTTTTGCTGAATTAAAGGAGACAGAACGGGGGCATGGAATTGCAATAGACCCTTCTTCACTACCATACAAGACAGGATGCTGTAACACCCCTTTTGAGGCATACATCACTGTCCAGACTAAAAATCATAGCTCTGGTTTATTGCTGCGATACATGCGGTATCAGATGCTTGCGCAGAATTTCGTGAATTGTTTTTATTAAACCACCGAGAGAGCATTTTAAATAGCCATGAAGAGGATTTCTCCTACCGCTGTCCACAATGCTAGGAGATTTAAAATAAATAGAAGTGCAAGAAGAACAGCTTGGGCTTAAAACAAGTTCTGTGCTTGTTCTTAGGAAAGGAGATTACTTTAGTTAAATAGATTTTATTTCCTCATCCCCTACCTAACCGCTGTCTCTTTCCAAACTCAGATCCAACTTAATCCCACAGAGGCAAGGGAAACGAAAATATTCAGCCTAAACCAAGAGGAAAAATCACTAGAAGACAAACAAAAAAGCAGCTGACAAATCATGAAACAACGTTTCCACCTGGAGGTTTTTATACATCGACTACATTTTGTTGAAAATATTGGAAATTTGAAATTCATAGATGCTACTAGGAACTCCACGATGCAAGCATGGTGTGTGAACATGACACATGTTGCAACAGTTAATAAAATATTTCACAAAGCTTGTTTAAATAAGAAACAATCTTGATACTCTACGCTGAATTGCTTTGAAAGATGGCATAATGTTTTCAATTCATTCATCGCAAAACAAAACCAGTCACACTCACTAGCCCAAATTAAAGTTTTTTCATGAATGCACTTTAGCATTGCCAAGCCAAAATAATGCTATAAAAATGGAAACAAACTGTCCTCAGCTGTGGCAGATCTCATTGTAACAAACTACTGCTTATAATTTATAAAAGTTATTTATTCCACGTGCACTTGACACCCCGTTATTAAGTGATCCTTTTCTCTTGCGTGCTCTTATTAGAGATACCTGCTCTAAGAGGTTGCCTGCAGGATCAACACGTCGTGTGGCAAACGAGTTTTTTCTCTCCTTCCCCCTCCAACAGAACTGCAGAAAAGAATAATCAACTGTGGAAAGATCTGACTAGTTCAATGGGCGTAAAAGAGGTACAGGCAATAAATTAGAATACTGCAGCCCTCTTTATGGGTTTCAGACATCGCTTCACAGCTGATAGCATACATGAATTTTAAGCAGCCTGCTGGGCCAGGCTTGCTCTCGAGCAGCACTACAGGCCATTACCATGCATCATCATCAGCTACGTCTTAATAGCGAGCCTTTGCCGTGAAGAAATACAGCTTGCTTACGGAAGGCTGGAGCCCAAATCAGAACCAGCAGCACTAAGTTACTCCAGAAACAGCAGAGCTTTTTGCTCTCCCAAACGTTCAGACGTCATCTCAGGTGGAACGCCTCCTGCACAAGTGCTATGCAAAGATCAGCCCCACCTGAAGTCCTTGGGAGCCAACGCAGAGCACAGGGTGCCCATTTTTTTTAAAATCAAAGCTTATTCCTACCTCATTTGGGGCTGAGTCAGAAAGTCATTGCTTCCCTTTGTTTTCCTTCTGCACAACATGGCAAAAAGGCCCACAGGGCAGCAAACTGTAGCGCGCAGAAGCCGATGTTTTGGCTGGACACACGACATGTCATTCTGTGACTGGCCAGCTTAAAAAACCCCACACGAACAAGAAAAACAAAAAGCAAGAACATGCTGTTGCTTATTTCCAGCTGTACTGCGCACTGAAAAAATGAGCAGTCGCTCCCCCACCTCCATAACAACTCCTGGATTGATGAAGTTCCTTCTCGTCTACCCAGCATGAAAGAATAGCTTGATCCCCTATAAAACATTTTATACCTTTGATAAAGCATTTTAAATATAGATCTTCCCAAGGATTTAAAAAAAACCAACACAAACAACCCAAACTCCTTTAGCTGTTATTTTCATTTTGTGGATTTTTACTGTGTTTACTTGCAAAGAAAGCAGGATTGAAAATATGAAGCAAAACCAGGCAAAGTCCTATTTCCCCGTAGCGGCTTTTTCTACTTCCTCATCTCGAGCTGCCGTTAGAGGTTAATTGGGACAGCCCAGGACGACGGAATATTGCAGGACGCCTGACAGCGCGGCAGGTGCAGCACAGCTGAATGCAAGGGGACCACGGAGCGGCTGTTATTTGTTTCCATCCTGACAGGTGTATCTTTGGTCCCTCCAGGACTGAGGGGACCATAACTATAACTGACGTTCCGAAAACAAAACATTTCTCGAGAATCGTTCTGCCAGGTTCTCCGTGGCTACGATTTCACTCAGGGAGGCTACCCACCGCCACAGTGGGCAGCAGCAGGACTCTGAATTTAGCTCCAAAACATTCAGTCTTATTTTATCTTTCATATGAGGTGAATCTCTAAGAGAAAGAGCAGCAGCAGTCTACACAATGCACTTTCAGACGAGTAATAACATTTGGTCAGTTCACCTTCACCTTTCGCCTCCACTACCCCTTCATTCAACCAGAAGATGCCGGAGAACATTTATAGAGAGAATTTCACTAAGAGCACTTTCAAGAGATACAGAGGTAGAAAAGTCAGTTTTCTGTATCCCCATCCCCTTACACTAACACTGCTCCTGCCCTTTGAAAAAAATATAAAATCTCTTGAGTGCTTTCAGATCTTCAAGGTGTAAAAGTGCTAAAGAGCATGGCTGTATTTCATACACAAATGCACAAATCGGTTCCTGACTGCTCAAGCTGTGCTGCTGGAAATGTTAAAAGTGGCTGGAAATGTCACTTAGTTATGGACACAACCTTACGTCAAAGCAGTAGGTGTGAGAGCAAAGAATAGTGTGGTCACCAGTCACGACGTTTTACCAGCCTCCTCCCCTCCTGCAGCGGTACCCAACCCCGCTGGACGTCTGAAGGGGCCTCGCTCTTACGTTTGCCACCTTTTCTGCATTTAATTTACTCAGCAAAAAAACCTCCCGGTGATTAGAAACAGGAAATTAGAGAAAAGCACTAAATAATATTGGAAACTGAAAGTCCTTAAATTATTCACAGAATTCAAACAGTTTTTGAAGTCCACGGTGGCATTTCGATCGCCGTGTAATTCAGTCTGACACCATCAGCTACAGCCCTGCAATGCTAATTTGGGAGATGATTACAGCTGTAGATGCAGTCTTCATTTACATGGATCTCTGGTCTGTCTCTGAAAGGACTAAGGAATTGCTAAATTCTAAATGCGATGGCAGCATCAGTCCACCCGATGTGGCTGAGATAATGCCACTAATCAAACAATGCCTCGCTCCGACTCGCTGGTGGGGAGCACCACCACAACCTCTGTCACTTTCACACACGGCTTAGTGAAATACGTGTGCTGCAAAATTTTGTGACAGCCTTTTGGTGAAAAATTCAGCATGTAATGTGAGAGTAGGAATTTATTTCCTGGGACTAATGCCTATCACCATGTCTTTTCCCTTTATGACAGTACTTCTAATTGTTAAGCCTCAAGAGCTGGGTGAGGGCATTATTACGGTTATGTAAGTCAAAAGCTATAGCCCAGGCTCTGTCTAAAATCAGGAAGTTTCTCCACCTACTGTGTACTCTTCTCCCTCCTCCACAGAGTTTGTCTGGGGAGGTGGAAAGAATACACAAGTGTTCCTGTTCTATTTCTATAACGCATTAAATGAAGTTATAGCTGTTTATCTCAAAAAAACCTTAACACATCACCGTCCACTCCAAGACCTAGAGAAAGACACAGTGACTGAGAAGGTAAGAATCCCAATCCTCAGGGCTTCTCCCTTACACTAGGGTACATCAATGGAATTTTGCCACTCATTTTACAGAGTAGGAGGATACCCACCACAAGGGTAACCTTGATTTCTATTCTTGCTATTCCAAACTCTCACTAATTCTTCAGAAAGGAATCGAGGAGAGTTTGGCACGTAATTTGTTAAATTACAGCTCTCAAACTTGACCTGTTAAATAATATTTTATACAACTCAAACCAGAAAACACACAATCCTATGAAGAATTACAGATGCAAGAATGAGAGCCGGTATTCAAGTGATTGAAGCAAAGTTATCAAGATCAACATAAGCCAGGTACCACATTACTAACTCCCAGATTCAATCAAAATAGAGCAGGAATATTTAAATTGTAGTCTAAATTAGATCTGTAACAATCTTAACAGAAATAGGCAAGTCAAGTAGCAAAGTTATCTTTGGAAAAAATCTGTTAGCCATAATGGAATGATAATCCTCTTAGATTCATTGATGCTGACAGATTAAATACTTCAAATTCATCTTTTATTTTTTTAGCTCATTTGACACAAAATAAGTTCTACATTTTTAATATTACAGTGGGAGTAGAAGGAGTTTTGCTGTTACTGTGGCAAATTCGGTATTAATGGAATGCCTCTGGGTATTCAGTAGAACTATAAACTATGTACCAGATGACAACTGGAAAGAGCTAACTTGCTTCTGCCTTCAACATACTACCACCATTTATTAGAAACTAAATTAATATTACTGAATTTGCTTTCTATTTAGGAAAAGCCCAAAAAGCTGGACTGACAAGAACAAATGCACGAAAAAACATGTTTTGCCTATAATAAAATGTTAAATAATATAGAGTTAGACGTACCGCCAACCTTTTGCTCCGAGAGTCAGGCTGGCCCGTCTCCAACAGCGGAGCAGCCCAAAAGCCCCAGGTGATCCCTCCTCCTTTCTCCTTGAGAAACCACCACGCTTCAGCCCCAGCAAACCCTCCCACAGCGACGGCGCAGCTGCCAGAGACCCACCGAACCCACACACCTTGGGCTCTACCCACCTAAAGGTTACTTACTGTTCTAGTAACAGGGATTTTCCCAGTATTTTACTCATAAAACCTTTCAAAAGGCTTGTTTCGTAGTTCTGCTGATCAAAATTAAGTGATGAGACCTGGAAACTCTAAATGTTACTTTATTACAAAATTAAATGTTGAGACCTGAAAACTGCATTATTTCTAGCTGATACTGGATCCAAAAAAACCCAATCATCAGAATGGACATAGCAGGCAGAAAAATAAGACAAATCTCCAGCATCTCACCTCCCGTTACTCCATCTTGGCTTGAGACACACCAAGTTACTCAAGTTCGGATCTACAGATTTGATCCATTGATATAGTTTATAACGCTAAATTAAGAGTTTTTTGACTGCTGTATTTCTCACTGGAATACTTGTCAGCTACTTTCACTCTTTTTATAAAAGGGAAATTACAGATCATTTGCCTATGAACCATATAAGGAGGCTCAAAGTCTTAAAAATGCATAATTATCCAGGAAAAATAATCACCTTCCAGAATTAGAAAGCTATTTTAACTAATCCATATTTTTTTCAAAATTACTAAGCTCCGAGAACTACATGACGTGAACGACAAGTCAGAACTTCCTCTGGAAGCCTCCAGCTGGGACACAGCGCTCCAGAGGAACAACACGCATTAACTACACGCACCCCCTAGTGTCTTCTGGTGCGGCTGCTGCGCTCCTGGCGGGGTGTAGCACGTAACTTCGACAGGCGAAGCAGTGTTAGCTGCTGCCCAACATTACTTTTTCATTCCAAACAGTCCAGGTTCTCCACAGCCAAGTTAAAAGATACAAACCAAAAAGTTCCAACTGAAAACTAGCATCATATCTGTCAGCAGCAGTAAATACCTTACAGCGTATCATCAGCAGCAAACACTTCCTGAACTGGAAGTTGAAATTAATATTTCAAAGGGTAATGGCTTACCGCAGATCTTCAGCGGTTTTAAATCTGGCCCAGAACACAGCTAACCTGAAGCATCTGTCACCATAAAAGTCACAGGCACATCTGGTGAACTGCAAATCAGACATGTTCTAGATGAAAGGCTGAATTCAATTAATACAGCAAATTTGTTTTTCTGTAATGCAATTTATTATTAGGAATGGTGTAAGTATAGAAGCAATTTTGAGAATAACTATTCCCAATTTATATGAAATATCCATGTTTGCTCTTTTTATGTTCACTGTCTGCCAGGATTCAAGCAATTCAATTTCACATGCAGAAGCGCTCACAGAAGAAAAGTTTTAGATCCACAAAAAAACTTTCTACCGAAAAAAAATTAAGTATATCCAAGGAGAAGACAAGTGATATAACACTTCTAACCATTTACAGATGAGCAAACTGCATGGTATTTCAGTGTTCTGTGCAGCAAGTCAGAGAGCACTAAAACACAGAACAAAATTCAAAATATTTTGGTTTATCCTTCTACAAATAAAACTTTCATCCGCCAGGAACAGATTTTTTCAAAAAGTTTTTTGACACTGAATACAAGTTAGACACCAATGGATGTTAAATACTATTTTAATTTTCCATTCAGCATAAATGTGAAAAAGCAGATCTGGAAAACGTCAGAAGCAATTTTGTAAAAGCTTTTCTATCGTTGTTCCTATTGCTCCTTTAAATCAAGCGTGGATAGAAGAAACAAAACAGAGCTCAGCTCCACTATCTCCATTCATTTTGGTTACACTTTTCATTCCTAGATGCACTCAAAAAGCTTTATTTACAGATTAATGATGTTCTTTCGTTACAGCGTTCCAAGTGCTGAAGCATCCACTGGACCTTCAACATACAGGAGCCACGTCCTGTCCCCCCAGACCCTCACTCTGCAGGGCAAGAAGAGCTGGCTGCCACCCCAAAGTCCCTTTCCGCAAGGTTACGGGTCAGCTTGGCCACTGGGACTAAATTGCAGGCACATCCACATCCCAATCAAGCCTTCAACACCCAAGTTCCCTAGTTGTGGCGGTTACAGCGCTGGGAACAACTGGAATTATGGAGCCCAGACACTACGGAAACTAGTCTGTGGCATTCACAGCCTGCATGCTACAGCTTTGTGTCACCTGGACGTCACAACCCGCCTGGCGTGCCTGCTGAAGGCAGAGCCTCCACTGCAATGTTCCTGTGGGAGACAGCAGCCTCATAGAGCGTGGATTTGGCATCTAAACTGGCCACCTCACCCGCCAGCGACCCCCTCAGTGGCAACCTAGCGGCAACCAGCACCAGCTGGATGCACCATGGGGCATTAGCGCTAGGACTTCCCATCCCGCACTGCTTTTCCATCCCAACGGTCCAGGGCCAGGCTGCTTCTCCTGTCAGTTGCTTCCAATGGGTTTGTGGCTTTCCAAACTCTTCAGAACACTGTTTTCTGGAAATTAAAGTCATTGGCTGCTGGTGTTTTTCTCTTTCCGTGACACATTAAGCAGAGGCTTCCAATGAGATGCTCACAGTAGGAAGTCCAATGCCTGTGGTAACATTATTTTTTTTTCAGGAAAGTACAGAAAGACTAGGATAAGAAAGTACAGAAAGACTAGGAGAGCTGTATGCTGAAATTATGTTATGATGCATGCATGCAAACTCGCATACATATTCTTGTCCAAGAAACCATGTTAGTTTGCCATTGGTCTACCTCAATACAGACACAGTATTACACAAAGAATACCTGTATAAGCAAACTAATTAGACACCGCCTAATCATCCTCTTCAATAATCCAAAAGACAGCTAATTGCTGAATAAATCCAAGCTGTGCTAAGCTTCCTAAAAGGAAATTTTTTAACCTAAATGTAACTAAATGAACTCAGTGCATCAGGGCTTCACTGAGGTCTGTTAGGTTTTAACATTCAAAAAAGATACAGGCAAAAACCAGACAAAAGCACCCCGAGCAGGAGGCAGCAGAGTATGCCCTAGGGAACGCCATGGTTTAGTTCAACATTCCCTGCATGGAAGTTCCATTGGGCACTGGACGGTACTGGGCACGTAACTGGACTCCACTGAGCAAGAGCCTGCAATAACAGTTTCTTCATTAGCAACAGTTTTGAATGGTGTTAAAAAAAGGCCACAAAAGGGCGGGTGGGGAGGGGAAGATGGATGAAACCCACATTGATGGCCATTATGCAGGTAGATTACAAGTTCAGATTACTTAGGCATGTGGCATCTTCTAATACCTATTTGCAAGACGCTCTAAAATGTGGTTTATTGACGTCTAATGAGAGATGATGAAGCATAAAAAATTCCATGCTTAACAAATACTCACGCTCCAAGCTAAGGCCACATGATACAACCGCGACTATTAAAGTTCTTAAAAACTATAAATAGAAAGTGAAACATTTTTCTATTTTATAGAAACGAATTTGACCATCTGCTTCACTGCAACAGCAGCAGCATCTAAAAACAACTGAAACAGCAGCCTCTGGTGTTAAAATTCTGCTCTTTCTCAGACTCCACCTTTCACCAGAAAGCAGGGCTAAAAATACAGAAGAGAGAGATCAAGTGGCCCTGAGGAGTCCTTTGCACCATAAGTAATTTTCCATCTTTGCATATATCATACTATTTGTGTTTGCCTTCTGTAATTCACCGTGAAAATACCCTCAGATTAGCTTCTATTCTGCTCTAGTGAAAATTCATCCTGATACAAAGTCCTCTCACTGTACGAAGATGGAAATTTTTTCCCTGGCGTGGAAAGCTCATTTCACCCCTGTACGGATCCAGCTTTACTCTCTACACCCCACGAGACAGAAGTCACCCAGCTCGGGAGCACACATATGACCAGGCACGTGTGTAGAAGGGATAAGCCCAGAAAAACCACCCCTGCAACGCACCACCTGAAGGGCAGAATCCTCCTGTCTCTCCAGACATGAACTGTTCTCAGAGACACGTGCGTTGGAAAGCGAGCACACGATGGGGGCTGTGCGCACCCCACCTCCAGGACGGGATCATACCTATTGCTCTTCAGGTTTTTCTTCGGGTAACACCAGGAACGCTTACTGCCGTTGTAATCTCTGACATCCCAGAAATCCATAGCGTGCCTCTGTGCAAAGCAGTAATATACTCCAGTAGCAGCAGAGCGCAAATTAAAACAATCCTCATAAGCATTAGTGTTCTATAACAGACAAAACTAGAGCACATTCACGTCCAAAGTCAGTTTTATAGTCAGTAGGAATGTTTAGATTTTGTCATTCTTTCCCCGAATTATCCCACAAACACAACAGATGACAAAGACGCTAGTAAATGAAGAAAACATCCAGGACCAAATAGAAGCCTTCACAAAACTAGACAATGACTTTAAAAAAGATACATAGATGCTCTATGAGTTCCAAAACATGACAACTTCTGCACCATGTACCCAGTTTGTAAATATTGCTCTTTCGAGCCCCCAAATTTCCTGTGGTCTTAGAGAAATTGATTGCTCTTTCGAAACCTTAGTTTCTCCGCCCATGAAAACAAAAGCAACACCACAGCACATGCAAACTGAGTCTGTATCATTGTGAAGATCTGAGAAAGATGAGAAACTATTTAGTAAACAAACCCACAAGTAAAGGAAGTTTATCTTTTGAGTAGTTACAAGGTTAAATAAGATAAACGTTGACAGAGAAACCCACATAAAACACTACACATGACAGGGTGAGCGGAAGCACGGCGCAGAGCACGTGGTTTGTGTTTTTAATGAATGCTGTGCCCTAACAAAACAAAAATACTTTATTGTCTGAATGGATGGATTTGAACAAAGTCAAAGAGATTCCTACAGCACCCATGTCTTGCCTTAATTTTTGTTTGCTCCTCTTGCTCATTAAGACTATTTCAAGCCTACACCTAGCTGAGATATTAATAACATGCATCTTTTGAGATCAACTAAATCAACATGCTGACACAGTGCGCATTCAGTTGGGGCTGGCACGTCAGGAAAGATTTCAAATTGTACACTGCTGAACGCACTTACAAATAACCAAACAGCTTTGCCTTCAGCAGGGCATCAGGAACAGAGAAAGAGAATGTGAGACAGTGTAATAAAGCAACAGAAAATGTATACTTCCTTTTGGATGTAGAATTCAGGACACCTATAAAACCTCCCTACTCCGTTAAGGCAGTGCAAAGGCTGAAGCAGAGCTGGCCGCAGCAAACCAACAACATTCCTCAAATAAAGCATCACTGATAGCTCTTGCACAGCTCCAAGCTGGTGACAATGACAATGAAGTACTTTGCAAATATGGACAGAATTCTCAGATACACGAGTGAAATTGTAGCCCACTTATAATGAAATAAATAGAGGCTCATGTAATTTGCACGAGGACATTATTAAATGGAAGACAAAGGTACAACCGGTACACAAAAATAACTTGCATACCAGTCCTGTCTTCACCACTAGATTCATTTCAGCATCAATAGAATTTGCTATTTTCACCTTTCCATGCCAAGCATTATTCCTCCAAGAGCTCTGCTGTCCAGAGGCTGGTTTGCCTTCTTGGTTCTGTGATGCAGAATAATACTTTAAATATGCAGCTCTCTGGACTGCATGTTATCAGTGCTTTTTGTGTTAAAAAACAATTTGAAAAAACCAAAACATTTCAGACTGAAAGGAGGCATGTGCTTCAACAGCTTACTGTCCACAGACCCACCCGCGTTCCATTATGTGGCTTAGCGGAGCATTTTATCATCATAAAATCAGGAGCAATATGCAGTGGCTACCATGCTGTACAGTAAGTGCCATGCTATGGGAGAAGGAAAATCCCTATACAATGCTTATTTAGAACAAAATGTACTCAGATCCATAAACACCACGTAACGCATAGCTTTAGGCTTTACTATCAAGACACAGAATACCAATGCTCATGTTTTACAGACATCTTTATTCAGATACATGCAACCCAAAATTACTTTCAATGCATCAATGAGATAATAAATATTAGCGGCTCTCTTCTCATTTGCAAATTACCATAGTGTCTATGCAATTTTTCCTGTAAAAATAAAAGCCCAAAGCTATGTATGTATATTCATTCCAATAGATTTAAAATGCGGTGCCGAGGGTATCTACAATCATTTCATTTTTCTTTAATCCCCATTCAGAATAGACTCCTGAAACACAATTTGTTTCAGAGGCAGCTTTTAGACAACTTCGTGAACTAAAATCTTAAAGCTCAGTGGGTTGTTAACTGAGGTTAACTGCTCCAGCCAAAGACACAAGTAAGCACTACACAGCATCACAACTGAGAGACTACAGGCACCAAACTGATGAAGGAAAATAAACAGTTCTTCCTCAGAATAACATCCAAAACCAATTCTGCTCCAGTCTAGAACCTGAAATGTCCTGCATGGCAGATTTTAATTAAGTAGTGGAAATAACAGCAAGAGAAGAGTCGTCCTGCTACGCGTGACCTGCAATGTGGGATTTCAGATGTTTACAGGGCCTGATCCTGACCGTACCTCACACCGTGCAAGAACCACCACACAGCTCTACCAGATTCGTAAAACAAAAGGCAATAAACACCTCACATCACTGATTTCAATACACACACATTCTTTTGTGGTCACAGATGCTTCCTGATTAGAGTATTACAAAAAAAATAAGAGATACTAGACTTCATTCTGTTCCTATCGTTTATTTCACTCTTCTGTGAAGTGTTATTTCTTTCAAAGACCACCAAAAGGCCATATTTTGTTCGTTACACAAAAGCCTCTCGGATTTTCCCTCTTGTGGGCCAGTCACTGGATCTGAACGAGGGACACAGCAGAGGAGACGGCCAGTGAGGCTCCCAGGAACCGGGGCAGGTTGGCACAATCCGCGAGGTGCCTGCGGATGAGTTCCTGCACCGAGACCCAACCAGCCAAGTGCACACAAAAGGAAATGGAAGCGCGGACACAACCGGCAGAGAGAGACCTCCCCGAGGGGCTGGCGTCGAGACAGCCAGGGGAACCTTCCAGGTCTACAAAGTCTGAGTGAGAAATTACTCCGCTACGTAAAAATACGCCATTTGCATAGACTGTAAATACAGAAACCGTGCCTCATCCACAGCAGACTCCTTCCTCTAAAGAGGATAACACACCACCAGCTTGTCCCCCCCGCCCCGACTTCCCAGGCACTTTCAATACTTTGAGTGTTACAATTTGAGTATTGAGTATATACACCAGCCAAGGTGTCAGGGATGCGTGGGGACAGGGACTCGCTGACCTCCTTTGGCTACCTGCCCTCAAGAGATTGTCTCACTCAAGTGATTTACCAGGAAAAAGCTAATCAAAAAAACCAGGACTCCGAGCATCTCAAACCTGCACCTTACGCGTACACGAGCCCCCCCACACCGGTGCGTGGGCACCTCCAGCCTGGGGCACCTGCACCGGGGACAGGTAACCAGGCTCTCGCTGCCGAGAGAGGTCACCCAGTGTCCCACACCCCACCATTTTGGGACCGTTCCTGACAGACGCTGGCCGAGGGACGCCCGAGAGCGCGGAGCTCTCCCTGCCCGCCAGCCCCGCGGCGAACGAGCGCGGCTCGCAGCCCCCGAAGCGCCGCCGCCGCCGCGCTCCCCTGCGCCTCCGCCCGCTGCCCCGGCCCGAGCCCGGC
>VZSF01008260.1:500780-640576 GCA_013398295.1 Chionis minor
TCGGTCCCCCAGTATCCCCCAGTGTCCCCCATCCACACATCGGGGCACAAACCCCTCCAGAAAAAGCAAAAACCCCGAAATAGCAGCAGTTACCAGAACCTGCGGAAATACCCCCCCCCACCCCCAAAAGAAAGCGGGTTTGTGCCATCTTTATCAATATTTGTGCCATCTTTATCAATATTTGTGCCATCTTCATCAATATTGCAGCCCCCGGGACCAAAAATTCCTTTTCCCGCCGGGAGGGTCACTGTTTCCCTCCCCCCCGCCTCACTGCCCCCATTTTTAGGGGGTACCTGGGGGAGCGCGACGCGCCGCCAGGCGCAGCCAGAGGCCAAAAACGCGTCGCTGTGCTCCAGGGAAAGCGCGGCTGTTCCACTGGGAATAGACTGGGTCAATGGGAAATTGGCCAACAAAGGTGCCAAGTGAAGAAAAGCGGGGTTGGGAGAGGAGGAACTTTCGGCCATAAAGAACAAACTCTGGCCCTCTGCGGCCAGCGCTCACCGCCTGGGGAATTCCTGCCGTTCCCTGTACCCCGGGGACCAGAGGGGAGAGGAAAGGGAAGAAAACCCCAGTGAAAGCTGGTGGGATCCAACAACTGCAGTAATGGAGCAGGAAAAGGTACAAAATGAGAGTTGGCACTAATGGAGGGTCTCAGCGGGAGGTTCCCACACCACCAGACAGGAACAAACGGGTCGTGTTTGTATCATTGTCACCGCGAGAGAATTATCCCTGCGGAAGTCAAATAGGGCCAAGATCCTACAACGCTGCTTGCATCGGTGTGCAAAACACCCCTGAAATACCGTATTTGTTCTCCGTTTCCCTTTCTTGTGGAAACAAACTCCATTTTCACCAAGTGCCAAGCGCGTAAGAGTGAGAATACGGGGCTTGTTCCCATCCCGGTCGCACTAAGCTCGCTCTGCCCCAGCTCCACAAACCCTACCACGCACCTACCTCAAGTTTAAGGGGACTCAGTTACTACTTACAAAATGTTTTGAAATCCCTGACGGATAAATTATTGAAAAACACACTAGGATTTAGTGACATATACTTAAGAACAAGGCTTGTCAATGGGTCCTCCTGCAGGCTAGCTTTGTACTGTTTTCAGGAGGAAACAAATAATTAAAGCAAAAGGAATTTGTAAACAGAATTTTAAGAGGAAAAAAAAAATCATTATTGGAGAATATCACATCAGAAGATCTCTTATTGCCTTCCCATCATGTGTTTGCAAACTTCACAATGAAGAGCAGAGCTGCAAACGGAGAGAACAAATGTATGAAAAATAAATTTTCTTCAACAGCCTGTTAGGTCATTCTCCACATTCAATGGGTTCAAAGGCAAAAAAAACCCCAACACCAAACCACCACCGAGGAACCAAACCGTGAAGCCACACGGGGAAGTTTTGGCATGTCAGAGCAGCTACAAACTCCCTTTAAAGTCTTCGCGTGCCAGCAGCATGGCCCCATTTTCTGGTGCATACACACAGCCACTTTTGCTTCAAGCCCAACTAATTATCTATTTTTGCCTATGCCAATGAGTCAGCGTTTGGTGCTTTAGATAAAAATATCAAGTTCTCAGTTTATAATGCAATTTTGATGGGGAAGAAGAGAGCAAAAGTAGAAAAAAGGGCAACAGCTGGTAACTTCAATCGGTGCACTTGGAAATATAAATAAGCACAATATTCCACAAAGATACAATCTCAGGGTGAGGGAAATACGCAGCGGTTTCTGAGCGGGTGAACTGTAGCTACAGATGCACCTGTACATCCTTTAAGCACCGACGCACACTGACAATGTACAGCACCTTACGGAAACAAAGCTCTATATACTACGGCAGTCCAGTGCGCCGCTGTATCGCCAGGAATGAGGGCTTTTTACACAGCATTCCAACAAGACAAATGTCACCAGGAAAGCTGGGGTACACCTTTGATATCAGGGTGTGAGCAAGAATGAAAGGGAAGACAGGAATCCACCCAAAGAGGATTAATGGCATTAATGGAGGAAAACGGAGAAAAACGAATGCAGAAGCTGAAAATCCTGCAAGAAGGACATTTGTTCTTCCCTAACACTGCAAGGGTTAAACTTTACAGTAAGCAATATTTGTTTGCCGACAGAGTCCATATTCCACACCTGGGATTCTAGATTTACTAGAAACTGGAAGTCTAAAGTTTGATGCTGCTGCTGAAAAAGAGATACTAAAAAGAAAGAAAAAGAGAAACAAACAAAACCAACCCAACTTGCCTGAATACCCTGATCGCAGCAGCCACATACCCAGATAGCAGGAAAAATCCTCTGGGACGGACAGACAGGATCTGTAATGGAAAGTCTCACCTAGAGGCTGCTGCTTCAGCTCTGCCACCACCTCACCAGCCTCTTCTGAGCACATTTTTCCTCCACTTCTCTACATCTCGGGTCCCATCTTGTACTGTGCCATTGAGCTGGTTGCTAAAGAGATTTCTACAAGCTTCCACCACATTAACTTATTAAACACACAGCACTTTACAACTATGAAGTAAATTTTTCTAGCTAGAATATGTCAATACCCTAATAATTTTCAATAAACCATGCAGCTACAACCTGAAAGAGGGAAAAAATAAGAAATAAATCACCTCCTCCACCCTGGAAGTTCAGCAGAATGTTCCAGCTGAGTCTGCAAAGGTGCTTTCAGTCTCTATCTCTTCTCAAGTGCAACACAACAATTTGCAGCCAGGTGATTACATTTTGTTTCTCCTTTGATATATGACCCCAGAGTAACCCACCTGTGGTTTGCAATAAATCAGAATTCACATCACCTGTGTGTCAGACAACGGGCTCGGGGAGGGTCGCTGCTGACAGGCCCCCAGGAGCAGGTGAAAAGGCAGCTGCTTCGTTTTGCAGCTCTTGCATATAAAACCACACCTGAGATGGCTCTGGAATGTGATAGAATGTACCATTGTTTCGCTCAACATATGTAATGATAAAAGGAGAATAAATGCATCTAAACCCGTGCTGTGTATCACAGAGAGCATAGACACATACCAGTTGGCTCTAATGCAAGTATTCACATCTGTACAATAGATAAATAATTCATCAGCAAGCAACAATATCCGACTGTAACAACAAATAAGTAATGAAATTATGTGAAGCACTTTGTAGTTGTAGTGACACAGAAGCCAATAAAAAAAACCCCAAACCCAAACTACTTGCTTTTAGCGTATTTCCAACATTTATCCTTCCCCTTCTCTCTCTCTCATGGGAGTACTCACAAAATGGGATCTGAAAAAGGATCCAACCAGCCTGGAAGAGCTGTAGTTCTGAGAAAGTTGTGACCCTACCTGGCTTGATTCAGCAATACCTGCAGGGCCACAATCTGATTATACACAGAAATAACGTACTTTAACCTCAAAGTGCCTTGCACCAAGTTGGGCGTTCCATTTCACGGCATCAAACTGGAGACGTGGCCCCTACTGTCAGAACGCAAGAGAAAGTCTGGACTCAAACGATTAATTACAACTCCTCTCCCTACAGCCAAGGTAGAAGTGGATCACATTCCCCCTGCGGTAGCTCTCAACATTTCCCACGTACTGAGACAGTGTTCTTGGGGTCTGAAGACATATTTTCAGCTGTGGAGATCTTTATTACAGTTCTATATTTTATAAAGCAATCCTAGAGGTCACGAGAACGGGACTCAAAAGGAATTAGGCAAATTCACGGGCAATAAGCACATCAGTGAATGCTAAACCCAAGATATTGTACAAGCAACCTCCGCTTCAGGAAGAGCCCACGCACCGATGGCTGAAAGACGAAGGCATGAGGAGTACGCTGTAACTCCGTTCGCCCGAGCACCCAGTGCTGCTCTCGGAGACAGGTTACAGGGCAGGAGAACCACTGAGACTCTGACCAGCAAAGCCATTCCTGTGCCTCAAATGCACAGAGATAACGGATGAGTGAAGCATTCCACAAGACATCATGAATATGCAGAAACACAGCTGAAATTCAGCCTGTTCTTTTTCCTTTACCCTCAAGTTTATGACAGTCTGTAGCTGCCTCTCTGCTGTTCTACAGGGCTCGCGGAACAAAACACAGATGGATGTGTTCATGTGTTAGTGAGGAGCTTTGCATCACCTCACGCTTAAAGAACAGTCCCTCATTCCTCCCCCCTTATAGGATGCGCTCTGCCAGGACAATAACAAGAAAACGATGGCCAGATATTAGTTCTGTCCAACCATTTCTCCATCTTTGCAACAAGGGCTGCCTCGAAAGTTCTTGCTCAGCATGGAACGCCTGTTTTGCAACGCCCAATTTCACCACGCGTAACGCGTGGGCAGGTCTGTGCCCCGACAGCCTTGTGGCAGCTGGGATATTCTGCGGGCAGAGCGCGCAGCCTCCAGATGAGGGTCTTGCATTTCCACACCTAGTAACGTAGAACTTTTAAAAAAATCAATTCTCTCAAAGAAAAGTTTATCAGCAGCAAGATACGACACTGGATCCAGTCACAGGGTACTTTGAAACAATCCCTAACAGACTACGTTGCCATAGCATCTGCTATACCAGTATTAAAACACAACATACATGTATGATGGCAATTAGCCAGCCAGCCCCAGCCTGCATATAAGCCTTCCGTGATTAGGTTCATTCTCAGTTGTGTTTTACAGGCTCGTCAGCAATATTCCAGGAATTGAGAGCACACAGGCTAAAACCTGATCATCCACGTATTTTGAGTCCCAGCCTTGTAATTTTTGTGCACCGTCGCTCACGCTGGATTTGCAGTCCTGCATTAGGACATCTAGTGGCTGAATAATTTACTGTATATATACACATAGCTGAATACATTATTCAGATTTCCTGTCAGAAAGCTCGTATCTACTCTTCTAAAGCTTTGTAAGACTTATTTGAGAGCACCTCAGGATTTCTGCATTATTCTGCTCTGCAATATAACCCCAGCTCATTGCTGGACAGGGTGCTTTGCAGTGTGAGCACGGTGACAGTGACAGGTATCTGCGCCAATTTCTGTTTCACCTTTCACCAGATCTCACAGCAGCATATTTACCATAATGTAGTCTTACTCTTTGCAATGTACATAACTTCTTAGTTTTCATTTAGAAAGATTTTTCCTTATTCTACGTTTTAGTAACTTGAAAAAAAGAGAGTGTTGCTCTCAAGTTTGGTGTTATTTTCTTTCCACATGAATAAAAAATGATATAAACCCTTTTATTCCAAAGGATAAACTTCAGCCTCCTCAGAAGTGGAAAAACAACCCCCACCTTAAAAAAGGCCCATGATGTTTCTTTAAACTATTCCACCCCACTTGCTTTAAAGTGAAGTCACCATTTGAGCTGTCATAAGCCATCATTTCTGATGAGTTAAAATCTATATTATTTTAAAATTGATTAATCTAAGATGAAATACAATATAACTATTTGCATTTTCCTGTGTTTACTCATTCCAAAAATTGACAGACGGCACAGAGCAAAGTTAATTTGATAAAAAGTAAAATGCTGAAGCGGTTGGCTGTGCATCAGAATAGGAAAATGTGGATTAACATGCCAAGGGGGTGATGAACGTCTGAACTTCACTAATCGATTTTAAGAATCATAAGACCCAGGCATTTAGAAAATGTCATAATCTTAATACCTAATTCACTCTTTGATTTGTGATTTGGAGAAATCAGCCACATTTGAAATTTTACCTGCAGCGTTTTCTTCAGTTGGGCAAATGCTTCAGCATTAATTATTATTTCCATCCCCTTTTAGAGTTCTCCACGTAAATTAATACTCCGGTCCCACCCACATTCACTTGTTGCACATCCGGGCATTTTTGCTGCGGCTGCAGCTGGATTAGAGGCAAAGGGCAGCTGTTCAATACGCTGCAACCTCTGGGTGACAGCCCGGGCTGCACGCAGAAAGCACACACCGCTGCTGCTCCCCGGCCTTTAAAGTCGCTGGCGAAGGTTTATTCCAGATTTAGCATCCTGGCTCACATCTTCCTGTCTGAACTTTTACTTGGAATAGGAGGGGCACGACAAGAAATAGATGATTCAAGAGCGAGATGTGCATGGATTAGAAAGTATGCTTTGAGAGCAAACAAAGAAAATCAAAAGCAGCAGGACATTAGACAAGCAATTCAGTAGCTTAGCTACTTGTAATTTGTGGTTAAGAAAAAAGAAAAAAGGTTACACATTCAAGCAGTAAGAGACTATCTGAGAGATTCTTCAAAACGTTGCAGACATTGCCGTACAGTTCCGAGCTGGCAGGGATGCTGCTGGCTGTGAGCAGGAGTACAGTTAGAGGGCAAGGGACAAGAAACACCGGGCAAGTCTGTTTCTGTTCTGCCAGCACAGAAAAAAAGTGAGTGACATGTCTGGCTATTTCAGTCTCAGTCAGAGGTAGTGTTGTTCTCAAAAGGCTATTACTGAATAAATTCAGAACCTTCTCATCAAGTGGGAAGTTATTGCCACCTTTTTTCATCCAAGCTTACACAGCACTGAAGAGCAGAATTCACTAAGACCTTCCTTGGGCAATTAACCAGTGAAGGCTGAGAGATATTCAGTGACTATGCGTGACTACAGTCCAGTCATGAAATGCAGATGGAGAGAATCACGGGCCATAAGACAACAGAAACAGATAAAGGAACTTTATAATCGGAGAGCTGAACCTGCGCTTCACCCCTCTCCTCCCAAAAGGAAAAACAAAAATATCCAAAAAACCAAAAACCAAACCCAGCCTGAAAAGCTCAGAAAATCTTTGGCTGGAACCTGGCAAAGACAGACCATGGGCTGACTAGTGAGGTAAGAGGTTAATGCTCCAGACTCGGGTCAATGAGACAATCTGAGTTTTGGCCTCGATGTTGCCACAAGCTTCCTGCGAAGCCCGAGGTGCTCGGGGAAAGACACTGAAGAGGCACCAGTCATTTAAATTGCAAACGTGCATGGCTTGATTAGGGACACTTCACCCTGCTTTGATTTG
Organism: Chionis minor; assembly: GCA_013398295.1. Lineage (NCBI taxonomy): Eukaryota > Metazoa > Chordata > Aves > Charadriiformes > Chionidae > Chionis > Chionis minor. The sequence goes on from VZSF01008260.1 coordinate 507,721, forward strand.
CTGAACGTATGGGACTAATCGCACGCAGTTCCTGTCTCCCCGCTTTGCTCACCAGCGCACTGAAGCCTCACAGCGAGTCATGAGAAATGGGAGATTATTTTTCCCATAATTAAGTACAATTTTGTCAGGACTGGAAATATGCAGGTGTCATATTAATAAGTAACCTAATTGTGCCTTTGAAATGGCCACATAATAATGACTTTTCAGTAACAAGAGGAAAGGGGCAAGTGAACTCTTTGCATTATTACTTCCATTTTAAACTCCAGCACAAAAGCAGAGGGCATCCACCTAGTACCTGGGATTCTGAATTATTCATAATTAGTCACACATCATGAAATGCAACTGTTTGATGATCTCAGGTGTGAAAGACAACAAGTAGTTGAGTAGTTCCTTGACTATTAAAACGTTATTTCAGCTACAAGGCAGAGAAACAATAGAAGCACTCTTCGGTGCAAGTGATAGCGGTTTCCGAAAAGTGTCAGTTAACACGTATCAATCAAGTACCAAACAGCTAGCTAAGCTGTTCTCCCCAGTTACTGCCATTAGAAGGCAAAGAACCCAGTTATTGACATCCCACCCTTCCCATGAAGTGTGCTCGCTCACCTCGTGCCTGTCCCCGAGCCCCATGACACGACTGCGCCTGTTTCTGCTGCTACTGCGTGTCCCTGAGGCTGTTCCCAGGCCGCAGAGGGGCAGGAGCCGGCCGTGCTGCTCCAGGGACTGTGCAGGAATGCACAACACCTGAGAAATCATTCCCAGACAGAGGTCACTGTACCAGAGAAACACCACCCTGCAGCATGTGCTGCCGTGGAGCCAACTGGGACCTACTATGATGTTAGGTCTCGCCAGGAAGATTTTGCCCTTTTCCAACGCAACAGTCACGTCATACATGGAGATGGAGAAGCAAGTTGTACCGATGTAACACAGCACATGCCAAACGGGTGGCAGATCCATTGACCATCCACTTGCTTCTGCTATGGCTTGAAGATTTTGAAGAGAGAAAAAAACAAGAGACTCAACAACACCAACCTGAAGGTAGGGATGGAGAAAAGAGCCTGTCTGCTCAGCATTTCAATAATTCCTTCACTATCAAGAAAAACATCGCTTCTTTTTCAGATGAATTAACCTATTCCACCTACCAAGAACAGGCCATATAAATGCCTCTCTGAGGTTTGACATACACATTACGGTGAAAATGGATAAAAGGAGTTGGCTGCGCAGAATTTAGTAAACCCCCCTACAAGTGGTACCAAGCTCTAGGTGTTTTTTCCACCACCTCCAGAGGCTTTCTCCCATTAGTAATATCCCAGGGACACAGAGCAGATTGAAGCATAACTGGGGCCGCAGGTGTGACAAGAGCAGTCCTCATGGGCGTGACGTGGACAGACCCTCCCGAGTGACGGTAAAGGCCAACAGAATTTGCCTCCAGAGTGTGCAGATCTACTGGTTCACAATCCAGAGGCTAGGCTACATGGGAATGCCACTAAATGAGAAAACGGCGCGTCACCCAAGTCAGACCTGTACCAGCAGGATCCTTCCTGGGAAGTTTCCAGTCAGGGCAGAATCAAAAGATAACGAAGCGCTGTTAAGAGACAGCCAAGATAGTCGTGAACCCGGGGCAGCACCAGCTTGGACTGGACTCCGTCGTCGTGCCGAACAGGTACACCCTCCAATCTGCCACGTTATCTGCCACGGAATGGTAGTGTGTCTCTGCCAGCCGGGACTCGTGGAAGACAGCCAGGCAATGCTAGCTCTATGCAGCAGAGGGAAGCAGTAAGCACCGTAACATTGACCAGCCACTCGACTGTCATGCACTAAAGACTTAATTATGTTCTCAAACAAAATACAATGAACTCTGTCATAAGTAATCACACAAGAGACCATGAAGTCAGTAGCTTAGCGGAAGTGGCCTTCTATGAAAGATGAAGTAGAATTTTCTCTGGCTGTAAGGAAAACTTACTGAGCTCTGAAAAGAAAGAAGTAAAGCGCGATGCAGGGGTTTTTGCTTTACTTAGCGAGACCTGAGTTCATGTGTTGGTGTTTTACCAGGAAAACTTACTAAAAAATAGAAAAAATTCCTCTAATCTTGAAAGCATCCTAAGGATTTACAATTACATCTGCTTTAGTAAATGAAAATGCACCCCCATAGTCAAGAGCTGGAAGACAGACGAAGGAGGAAATATTTTGCTTCCAATATATTTGTAGTATTTAAAGCACGCACATTTTATGTTTGTTTGGGTACAATTTACTTCTGCACAGGAACTAAGCATTGCATAAAACACACCTCTGCTATGATTTGAACTCTTTTCTCCCATAGTTCAGGTATTTGTCGTTGCAAAAACATTAGAAGAATTGAATGCATTTAGTCACACACAATTCTTCCTTCACTTTTTTAGCAGGCACAGATCCTAGAGAAGGGTTTCTTACAAGTGGATTACAACTTACAAACAGGTAACAAAGACATTATGACACCAAGAATTGTATTTTAACCTAGACGAAAGAAAATCTAACTCTCCTGCTCCCATCCCACTTCTTGAAGAATGCTTCAAGTTTAAACAGACCCTCAAAACTCACAGATATATTATCCAAGGTCACCACTGGTATATTTTTTTACTCTTTGTTACAATAAATTAAAGGAAGAAAGAACACCAAGGCACTAGTTTGGGCTGCAGGAAACCACTAACCTGAATGAAGACTTCAGGACAGGTCCATTCACTCCTCCAAGTCACATCCCCCCTCTCACTTTTGAGGCTCTGTTACGTATTTCGAGCACGGTGCGTTTGGGTCCGGCATCATCTCTCACTTTGCATAATTCCCACAAAGCGAGGCTCCAACTTTTGCTTAGAGAATCCAAGTGTGACTGTAGTATAAGTCCAGAGAATAGGATAACTGGATCTTTATCAATTCACATATGATTTTTCATTCCAAAAAAACCGTAAAAACCAGAGCGCACACATAATTTTGAAAAGTCCAGCGCTTACCATGGAGCTTTTGCTTCAGTCTCCAGCCAGGGCACCTCATGCTTTGAGTCTTTTTTATGCCTCCATGCACAAGTAGCTGCAGCAGACAATTCCTTGATTGTGCTATAAAGAAGATTTGTGAGGAAGGGAGGCAGAAGATGACAGATCAGGTAACAATAATTATGAAGTTATTAGAAGCACATATCATACAATAAAAACTTAAAAGTAAATTGCTTTGAAATACAGATTTTTATTTTCCTCAACACTTAAGATAAAATAATATTAAATAACTGCTGCCTCAAGCTAGAACTAAAGGTTAAAGGATAGTAATTACTGATTATTGAAAGGGTAGTGATAATGAACTGACATAAAAATGCATGTCACATTTCTAAGCCAGATCCTCCATTTCTACCTGGGAATGTGACTCTAGCCAGGTGTTACCAGGAGACTCTGCTTCGATTAGAAGCAAAGCTGTGATTTGCAATAAAGCTCTTACAGTAACAGAAAGTCTCCAGTGCTTCAGTTCATAGCCTGGTTTTGCTCTCTGGATCAGAACACAGATGTTTTTTAATAGGATGTTTGCATTTCACATGCAGTTAAACACACACATACATTTTAATAAATCCAGGAGTTCAGCAGATTAAGACATAAAATTCTTCCAGGGTTGTGTAAGTGAAGTGACCTCAATATGAAAAAAACTTAAAACCAATGAAATTATTATTACATTATATCCCCAAAGCAGAACATCACATCAGGCTTTTAGAACATGATACCTAGCAAGGGACTAAACTCTATAAATTCAGGGAAAAGAACTACATTGAGTGATTTTCTCTAACCTCCAATTTTAAAGTCAGTATAAGACAGGATAGAAAGTACTTTCATTTAGCTTTTAAAAGCTACAAAATGCATACAAAGGAATAAACCGAAACAAGCAAAGCACTAAGTTTAATAAGAGAAATTCCTTTCCTTTAGGAGGTTTCTATCAGGCAGTTCAGTGATTCAAAAATACTAACTTCAGCCTTGCTCAGTAAAAGTAATTATTTTCCCTTAAGTCAGCTGATTTCTGTTGCCTTTTCATCCATTGTCATCTCCTGTTATTTAGCACATCACATAACTAGCCTTGATTGTGTTACGGTGTTAAGAGAATGAAATTCCAATTTAGAAGATGCTTAGTACTGGAAAACCTTCACTATGTCAACTTGCTTAAAGGTAGATGCCTGCTTTGATGTGCTGCTGTGTCACAGTTGCACCTTCAAAGACTGAAAACTTCCCGAAGTTAGAGATGACTGCACCTCGTTAGCAACTTTGAAAATTGGGTTTATCATCAAGTCCTGCATAAGCACACTGTCTTCTAGAACTCCTGGGGGCCCTTGCTCATTAGAAAGCTGGGGTCACAACGAACTGACCTTTTCTAGAGGGGGACTCACTGAAAAATCTCTTCTTTCATCAGCGATCAACACCGTCACTACCTCAGTAAGTCTGTAACCACAGTGCAACACGGGCTCCTATTGAGCTTTGACAGAGAGGGTGAGGGAGAACAGGCTGTTGTCAATATTGAACTGAACTGGGGAGCTGGAACAAGGACTGCAGAGCTTTGAGGTGGCAGACAGGAAGAGGAGGTGAGGCTCTGCATACTGCAGATTTTTTGATAGCCAGCCTTTTGCTACAGATAAGGCAGGACTCACTATCCCTACCCAATTTCTCTAGCAGCAAGCATTAAGTAGCACAAAGATAAGGAACCTTTGCCTGGCTGGGGGTTACTATTGATTTGTGAATTCTGATATGTGAACTTTAAAGAAGTTGGAGCTTTGACTCTGCATAGAGCAGAGGAGTGTGTTCAGAGAGCTGCCAAAAGCTTCTCATCTACCTATGCAGTCAGTACCAGCACAAATCTGACGTGAGGCACTGAAGAACGAGCTTCAAGTTACATGTCTCTTTGTGCAGGATGCACCGTATAGAGCACGAGTTTGTCTCGCACTCCCTCCCCTCCAAGTGTTTTTTCAGAGCCAGGCAACTTCAGTCTTTCATAATTTCTGAATTTCAAAGCTGATGAACTGCGAGCAGAGGATACTGCTTGTGTTTTCCAAACCAGCCCACTACCTTAGAACTGCTGCTTGCAACACTTCTTTCTTTCGTGGTAGCATGCACGGGCTCAACCCAAACCACCTATTACGTAGCCCAAACACAGGAGCTACTGTACCCAACAGCCATAGACTCGCAGGGAACTCCAATAATCTGCATTCCACATCACAAGGCCTGATGTCCCCATCTCTAATGAGCAAAAAGAAAGGGATAAACCCCGCCATTCCAGGATCCATCAGCAGAGCCTACAGTTCTGGTACACCTTTCCAGACAGCTTACCTTAGAACTCTCAAGTGCAGTAACTCCAGCCAATAGATGATTAATATGTCAGCAAATAGTTCTCTACCTTCTCTCTCATACCAGATGAAAGACATTTATTACCCTGTCCCTTTCCAGTCTGATGTTACAGAGATGCCAGACTAGGGAATCTAACCTCAGCTGTCCCATATTGTCATTTTAATTAAAGCCACATCCTGTAAAATGCTATATGCTGCTGAAGCCCTGATAAGATCCTATTATCAGAAAGGAACAAATTTGTGATGCTATCTGGGCCAGCCCATGATTATCTGCCAGAACAAAAGGAATGTTATTAAACAAATTCTGTTATATCATTGCGGGAAGATAGAATGAAACCCACGCTCCAGTGAAATCCCTTATCTCTCCAGGGTCACACCTGCAGCATGCAGTCACTGCTCTGTGCCGAAAGCTAGAGCAGAGAGAAAGAGGAGGAGTTGCTCCTGTTTTACTGTGGAAAGTTTTGTTCCTTTCCTGCAATTTATTATCAGGAAAAATACCAACCTCAATATCAATTAACTCCCAGAGACGATAGGTTCTTTAATACATTTTCAGAAGTCTTATTAAACACCAAAGTAACTATATTTGCTTTTCTAAATACAGCCATTAGTTTGTAGGACACAAGGAAGAAAGGGTTACAACATCTCTCTTACCTTTAAGGCTTAATGATCTCCTGTGGATCAAAAGCAGTGGGAGGGAATTGCCACACTTCGGGTGCTTTACCTTGACTTCATTCTTTCACTTCTCTGACTCAGCCAAATAACATCAACCCCCTTGAGGTGGATCCTGCTCTTTCCACAGCCACAACAAATGCTCAGCAATTCCAGAGGAGGCAGAGCTGTGCCACAGCCCTGGATTCTCTCAGGTTTCTTGGTACTACACACACCAAACCCAACCTTTTATTTTTCAGATATCCAACTCCACGCACGGGCCGTATTTCTGTTCTTCCAAGCAAGCACAGAGCCAGTGAACAGAGCCAGCTGGTGTGCCTGTCCCCTTCCAAAAAGCCACATTTAACTTCTCTGACTTCACAGCTACTGACAGACACGTTCCGAATCAAAAAACCCAAAGCACAGCCTCAGTATTTTTCTGATTTTTAATTACTCTGTTACTACATGAGTAGCAAGAACAGCCCTACCACGCTTTTTGGCTAATTAACTATCCTCCTCTACCACGGAACCAAAACAAAGAGCTCGAACAACTTTGGGAGTGGTGTTACCTAGGGTCTGTACAGCTGATCACAAACAGCTGAAGCACTCTGGCTTCATTAGCCACCATTCATCAGCTGGGCGGCATCAACTCCCACCTCCAGGCTCTGCCCCCCCTTCCAGAAGCCTTATTTTAACAGCGGGGGGGGGGGGGGGGGTGACTGCAGGCAGCTGCCCCTGCTCCACAGGGGCAGGGGGGGAAAGCACCTGTGGACCCTTCACGCAGCTCAGCTGGAGAACAGGATTTCCTATGGCCATGGAGGTACAGCATATCCCACCTCTGCTGATCCTAAGATAAAGAAATAACACTCCCTTTTCTGGGAACGCAGCCCCTTCTGCTAAACTTACGGGAGCTATATGGACTGGTAATAGCAGTTCAATTAGTAATACAAGGCTACTAAGAGGAATGAGGTCAGAACCCAAATAAGTTTTAAGCTGAAGTTGCAAGAGAGAAGACAATTTCCTGGTGAAATGTTAGATTCAAGGCATCAGCAGCTTCTCTAAAACGCATTGTTTTATCTCAAAAAAAATTCATGAAAAAAAAGTCACTAAAGGGAGTTGACAGCTGATAAAAAGGATATTTGCAATAACAGTAGCAGGTATGTTATATTAATTCATCAGAACTTAATGAACTTGCCTTTAAAAAACAGTTTTATCTTCCTCATCCATATGTATTTTGACAGGATAAAAAAATACAGATACAAATTAAAAGGGGTGCCGGTTCCATTTGATGTGTTTTCATATTTCGCTCTGACTGTCGGAAAAGCCGTGAGCCGAGTGAGGTCTCCCGTGAGGGACTTCCCTGGACGTGGGCTGTAGCAGCTCGGCCTGTCCGTGGAGGGGAGGGAGATGGACGGAACGTGCCTGCAGGGACGGGACGAGGGCACTCTGCGCCCGAGAGCCCCGTGGCCGGTGTCTGGCAGAATGCAGTCCGTAACATCAGAGCCCGCCTTTGGCATAACTTGTGCAGGGGCGACAAAACGGGGAATCCTTGCTGCTTTGCCTACCGGATCCGTGCTGGACCTCCTGAGAAGACCCTGATGTTTTCCTCATGTTTTTTGAAGTTTGGGGAAATAGGAAACAGCTTCAAACTACCAGACCCTGTAAGTATTGCTGCTGCTCGCAGCTGGCCTTGCCGATCCTTACGGCTAAGGCAGCAAGAGGTTCTCTCCGAACCCCCATAGTCTGGATTGGGAGAAGCATTCCAAAGAAGTTTTTGTGAGCACCTGATGCAAAGACGTTAGTGTTTGCCTCCTGGTGGTTCAATGATGGATTGGAAAAGGCTGCTTCTGAATTTAATCCAGGAATATTTGTACAAGCAAAGATCTATTACAATGACCGAATTCTGCTTGCAGAGATACAGTCATTACTAAAATAAGCTTGTGAGGGGCTGTACAAGCCTTGCAGTTCTATTTTACTTAAATTGTTTGCCATTCTTCCTAAAATTGATTTTGATCTAAATAGATTTTTTGTTCACAGAGTCTCGGCTCTGCTATCTTTCCATTCACTGATATATGATGCTATTTGACCGATTTAACCTTTACTTCTCTGTGATCTAAACAGTGCATGCTTTCCAATATCTCTCTTCCAGTCATGAATGATATCCTTCCGCATGTGTGTTTTTCCTACAACATTTGCTCCAAGTCCCACATGCACAACTCCAGTTTATTTATTTTGGCATCCTAGCTCCTGTCACTAGTGTACCAGTGTCTTGTTCTTAACAATCAGGTAGGGAAGGTAGAAAAAAAGAAGTCTTAAGATTAACATGCAACACTCGTATTTTGCAGACACTCTTCATTTTCAAGTCGTCTCAAAATACATGTAATACAACTTGCAAGACAGGGCAGCTGAGTTCACAGCCAGCCAGAAACCTGGGAAGTGCCTGGGAAGAACCTGCTCGGTAGCAGGTAGCACTGGTTGACTGTGGCCAGTATCAGCTGCATCAGAGAAAGGTGTGAATGCTCCAGATTCCATTTCAACTTTACACGTTAATTGTTGGTTACAGGCATTTCTGACAGTAATACTTAGTTTCTTTTGCCCTCACCCCTAAATTTATACTGTAGAGAAAACATAAACAAGGCAAAGAAATTATATTTTCTAATCTTCTCTCAGGCTGCCCCTAAATAATATTAATTTTAATACAAATATTGAAACTGAATTTCCAAGAGAAACATGTCTACATTTCAAACAGCTTTAAACACACTTTGTCAAAATCTTCAACAAAAGCTTAATATCTACCCCAGCATCAAGCATTTCTGCATATTAAATTTCAATGGAAAGGTGAGAATTCTGCCTCTGCTTGGCTCTAAAAACACAAACCACCTTTCATTTAGAAGTTAAAAAAAAATAATAATACACAGCTTCCTCAAATGAAAGAAAGGGGAAACACAGACAGCTAAAATGCAACTGCATACAGTATAATTAGCCAGGATATTCAGAATAATAGCTGCTCTTCCAAAAAGTGCCAGGGGACCTCAGCAACTTACACCATCTGCTTTTGCTGTTGCAGTTGGCATGTGTGCACCTGGTTTAGTGAGCTAAGTGAGATGAGGATTTACATGTGTATCAGTAATAACACCAACAGAGAATTGTATTCTAAAAGACGGAAATAAAGAGTTAACAGAGAGAAAAAGGCAGGATGATATTTCCTCCCTCTAACTCTCTCTCTCGCTGGCGCTGGGACGGATTTGCATGCAGGCAGTTACTCATTTCAGCCAGGATCTCATCCTGTTGAGAGACCCGATATTCTCATTGGATGGCTCATGCGTGAAGCTGACATTTCCTAACCGTGGAACATTGTGTCACCAGCACAAGACAGCAGTAAAACAAGAAGCTCAGCAACAACGACAATCTGCCAGCTCTCCTGCCAGCTCTGCTCCGAAAATATCAAGACTTTATCCCCCCCCCCCCCCACCCAAGCCAGCAAAGCTGTTCCTCGCTCGCAGCGTGGATTTCCCAGGTGAAACGCGGCGGGACGGAGCGCTGCGCCAACCGTAGCCAGCCTAGGAGACAACTGCCCACGGCACGGGCCAGGAGCAGGCCAGTTAATTCAAAACTACTTCCCGATTTCACTATCAAAAATAAATAAATAAAGCAAGCATAAGCTGCTCCGATTCATTACTGTTTATTCACCCTCTGAGTGCACTACACGCAGCTGTTAAAGAGCCAATAAATTCTTCCTGTTGCGGCGAGCGGTCCTCAGCTTTGGGACTGTCTGGGCAACTTCTGTGGCAACACCTAACGGCAAGCGGTTTTTGCACAGAGGACCCGCTGCTTTGCACTGAGCTCATGATACAATTCATCCCGTTCCCTTTTTCTGGGAAAGGTGTGTACCAGGCATTTTAAAGCATCCTGTGGAGCTACTATGGGGTAACTAGAAAACAAGGAAAACTCACTATTGCTTTGACAGTGGTTTATGCCAAGAAACTTGAAGGCCCACAGGCCTTTTAACATGGTTTTATGTGACTGTAAGTGCTCTTGTTTAAATATAACGCCTTTAATATTACATACCAGGATCATTTAAATGAGCATATCCAACATGCCATGGCGAGGCTGGTTATTGACAGAAAGCATCCTTGAATGCAATTTTAAGGACGTATTTGCCTTTTCTCACGAAGATATTTCAGAACTGTCTTTCAGGCGTACACAAAGCAACAAGAATCACCTATACAGAATCTGTCTTAAGGATAAGAAAAGAAATTAAAGAGGTCACGAGAAAGCAAAGAACTGAGCAATTTCTTCAGATTTTAAAAAAGACTGTCTACCACGAGAAAGAAAAATAAACACCCCACAAACCAAGGGATCTGGAATAGACAATGTTCTTTAAAAAAACGAGGGCCTTGCTTTCCTCTTGATTTCACCTTTTGAGGGCAGCAATAAATAAGGGAGGGGGAGAAACGTATTCCAAACCCAAAATTAAACAAGAGGGTCCAAAATTAAATTTCGAGTCATAACGCTTCAAAAAGTTAATTAATAAACCCCCCCATCATTTCCTGAGGGAACACATGGCCACAATTACTGCATCGAAGGATGTTTATGTTCCACCTGACTGCAGCAAGTCTTGCCCTTGAAATGGAAAAACTAAGGAATACCCTTTGCTGCCAATTCCCAATAACTTCCCGGGAGCTCAAGGGACTGAACACACTGGCTGGCAGCAGCGGGTATCTGCGTGTTTACGCACAAGAATCCCACCGCAGACTTATTTATGTGCACCCCAATTTCTCTGCTGAAAACACAAACTCGGACCGCAGCCGCTCCAGCACTGGGAACGCTAATGCCAGTAAGCTGCTGACTCCTTCCTCTGTCCCTGGCACTCCATCCTTTTGTTCGGAGCCGAATCAAGAGCATTAGGAACGCCAGAGGCCTCCTTCAGCCCGCCGGCAGAGCTGGTAGCGCTGCCATTGCTGCATGTGGGGATATGACAGGGGCGCATTTTTCGAACATTTTCATGTCTTGACTGGCTGAAAAGGCAGCTATCAAAACCCCAGGGAAAACGAATTAACTTTTTTTGAAAATAAAATGTGATTGTAGTAATAACAAGATATTTTCATTTGTGCCTGTGCACACACACAAAAGTTTAAACCAATTTTTTTTAAAGCACTATCAGTATTACAAGTCTCTGCACCCTCCCTGTGAAAAACAAATTCTTACCAAGTTTGGCACTTAAAAGCCTAGTTGTCACCTAGCTGTATGCTTCAGAAAACTCTTTTCCACTTCATCTTTTAATCACTTTTTGTGGGCTTTACAGATCCTATGCTGAAGGATGCCAAGCTGAAGAACTAATGTCCATATATGAACTCAGCAGACACTGACATGGGATGCAGCAAGATCGACAATAGTATCCAATTTTAGGATTACCTGTCCTTTACTTATCTAGTATCATTAGGTGTCAACTTAAACACTGCAGAATGAGTGGGAAAATCTTCCACCACTTTTTATAAAGCTAAGATGCAATTTAATGTCAAAAAACAACATTTAAATGCAGCTTTTGAATTCTTTTAAATATAAAATTCATCAAACTGTCTCTGAAGAGTCTATTCAGGAAGCTAAGAGCTTAATGTATGTGAGGCAGAGCACTGTCGTGATGAAAAGATGGCAACAGTACAGAGGACGAGGAGTAGAAATAAAAGGTCAATTTTAATCGCGACCAAAGATTAGAAGCTAGATACCACCAAGTGCACAGTTTGGTTAACATATTTATCAACGAACTTTTTGGCAGTGACTCAGAAGAAATGCTTCACATCAGTCACTGGAGACTTCTAATGTGGGTCTTATATTTCTTGTTCACCTAGACATGGACGTGGGCTGGCGTTTAACTGCCTTTTATGCTTTCTTCCTTTGGCTGGCCTGATTTAAGATTTTAATGAACAGTAGAAGCCCACTGCAACACGAAGTCTTGAACTTACCAAAACGACTGACGCAGCTGCTTATGAAATATCTGCATAAACAAAGTCTAATTGTGTCTAAAAAGGCAAGCCCATAAAAGGGAGAAGAAAAGCAGAGAAACCGATTAACAATGCTAAACAAGATCCATAGCCAAGATTCAGAAAACACGGGTGAGAAAAAACTGGATAGTTGCACTTGATATTATTACTACCATGATCAAGAGCCTAGAAGCAGGAACAGATGTTCTGAAAAAGAATCAATTTTACCCACTAATTTATATGAAACCCTCTCTGGAGGGAAATTCACCAGCTCACTTAGGCTCTCTGCACCAGTTGGCTATTTAGTGAAGGGGATGACATGCAATTTTCATGAAATCCATCTTGCGACTGCTAAGGCATCTCTTAATATGAATAACTGAAAAGGGTGTGACAGTTTTAAAGGCAAACCAGAGACCCTTATACTCGTCCACAGAATAAATAATATGAAAATTCTGGACTGATTTCCATCAGAGACCACATTAATTCTGTCTGTTACCTCAGCCCAAAATAGCCCAGCATTCTGGCACTCTCACAACACAGGAGATAAAGTGTGCCCTGCTCGTTCACACTCCCAGCAAGCACCATGTGTTTCATTTAAGACTCTTAAATGAAACAGTAAGTCCTTCACTAAACGTAGTTATGCTGGTAGGTTACAAGAGCACAAATATTAAGCAGGGTTAAACACAGCCATGTGGTGAGCGCAGTAGTGATGTCAGTGCACATCAGAGGAGGCTCCACTGATTTCTCTGGAACTAAACACTCATTTCTTACTTCAGTGCAAAACTAACAACCAAAAACACCAACAAATTCAGACAAGGAAAACTGTCATCAAAGTCAGGTTAATGCAAGTCGGTACTAACTCCCGGGATATTCATCAATTCAACTCTCCAAAGCTTTGCATTTCAGATAGAATTAGTAGCAATTTTCTTTCCAATTGACAGTCATAGATGCAAGGGACTGGCTGAACAGGATCTCAGTTATTTCAGTATAAAATCTGAGATTAAATCAGATCACATCTTGGGTTCATTACAGTTCACATTTTTCTTGGATAAATATCGCTGCATTTGCTGTAAGAACCAATACAGACAGTTTATCTTTTTTGGCAGAAATGCAAATACCTAAACCTCAGTCACCATCATTCCAGCAAAAGTGGTACGAATCACCTGCAAATTCATCTGTTACTAGCATTGTACAGGGAAGACACGTGAATTATTTTTTACTATTCTCTTAAGCCATACTTTTCTATTGAGTCTCAAAGGAAAAAAGGTAGCAGGTAGCCATTTCTAACTGTGAGTGCCTAGAAATGCAAACTGAATCGTGAGACCTTTAACTATTCAGTAACATAGTGAGCAGGTAGTCTTTAATTACTCAGCATCTCATTTTAATAAAGAACAATCATGAGATTATAATCATGACAGTGAGAATGGATGCTAATTCTTCACCACCTACCAAACTATGTAATTTGTTGTATGAGAAAGGGACGAATTGGCAAAAAACAAGTATTGTCAAGATTTGAAAATCACAATTCTCTAACAAACTAAAACTTCAAAACTCACGAATCCATTTATATTGAGTTGAAGGATAAGACAAAGTGGAACAGTTGAATGTCATTAAGGAGAGGGACTGGAAATACCTACCCTAGAGATTTAGCTATCAGGAATTTCAGTTTTTAGTATCTGCGTATATATTAAATGTATAATGTATAGCAAAATCTTAAATCTTGATGCATCAGCACTCGGTGCTTTGCTCATCTAATATTGCCTTTTCCACCAGAGCACTTTGTGCAAGAAGGATTTTAATTTTCCATTGAACATAGATCTGATGCTTCGTGAAGTGATAATGAAAGAGGCATAAAACCAAAGGAGCTAGACCAGTTCACTCTATACATGTCCCAGTGCCCTTCCCTTTCATTCCCTTTCTCCCCAAAAGATTTGATTTCTATCTGTTCCATGCCATTGAAATGAAACCAAAAGAATTAGAAATAACCAACCCTACGCACTAGCACATCACCTCACAGAAATAATTCAATTAAACTTTGGTACTAACAGCTAGTTGACATGGTTAGCCAGTCAGAGATCCAAAACTATGCTTTGGAGCGAAGATGTGCATTTTGGGTCATTCTTGCTACAGCAAGGAACTGGTTTTTCCCTTTTACACATGAATGCACATAACGCTTTCGGGTATGTTAAACCCTGTCAAAACAAAGGCATGTCGATTTTTAAGAAACACTTGTGTGAGCAAGTAGGACAAAATTTATAAAGAGTAAGCATGAGATAAGAAAATTCAGTTTGAGTTATAAAATGGAGTCAGAAAGAAGTCATGGATTTTGCAATATTTTAAATGCGTATGTATATCCACATACACAGGCACATTTATTCGTTTCCTATTGATGATAACACATATATGGGTGCACTCACAGGAAGCGAAGGCATAACACCCGCTCTGATTACTGTAATGCTGTTGCAGGAAGCCAGCAGCAAAAGATATCCCTACTACACCATCCAAATTCCTCCAACCCAGATCTTCATAGAAGCTGGATCATACCCCAGATACACGTTCATTTTCTCCTTCCTCTTCTTACAATACTTCCAGCTTTATCCGTCTCCTTTGGCCTCTTTCCACCTCTTTAATCTGTGTTTATGAGTGAGCAAGCTTTCCAAGGCTTTAAAAAGTTAGGCTTCCTGTTTTTTAAAGCACTTCTGTTCTGTGCCTCTGATGAAAAATCTTTTTCAAAGGGCTAGCCCAGCTTAGCAATATGCAATTATTGACTTTTTAGGTGCATATCTAAGGCCCCCTGATCTAGGGAAACAAGCACCAAGCTGGGTACCAAGCAGCTCCTGTTAATAACCCAGTGCATTGCTCAGGTAGCAGAGTGCAGCGTCCTGCCTAGGGGCCAATTTTATTCTTGAATGAACGGGTAGAGAAGGGCACTGCAAGCTGGGAAGTTTGGGGTTGGGAGGAAAGTAAGAACATGAAAGCTTTTCCACTCTCCTACTTGTCCTGCCTCTATTCCTGCCACCCCAACAGGAGATTTACCCCACCCTGTCCCCCTCTTCACGGTATTTTAACCCTTCCAGAGTGCTACTTTTAGAATAATCTAAAGTGTTGCTCAGGTCGCCTGGACAGAATCGCACCAGTGCAGGAAGGACGCTGCAGACACGGGAAAATGCTTACAAATGGCATCCTAAATCCAACAATCCCAGGGCTGATACCTGGGAAGGCACAAAATGGAATACTTCAGGGTTTATTCACCCCTAGGCTTGGGCAACAGCTAAGGAAAAGAAATTAGACTTTTACTTCGAAATTTAGCAACATAATTTTTGCAAGTCCAACCTTAGGTCACTAAGTTCGCGGTTACCCAGGAATGAATGATATAGCCAGCACATTGACAATTACTAAAGGTAATACCAACAGGGAGCATTAAAAGAGTTTTTTCCCTAACTACTGCTCTCGGAGGAACAAATCATTTTCCTATCCCATTCCTCTGCCCAAGAAACTCCCTAAGGGCGTAAATACACCAAAGAAAACAAAAATCTAGAAATAAAGTCCAAGCGCTGTTCTCCACATCCAGCCCTGCCGACCCTTCAACTGATGGCTGCACTTTCCACTCCACTTCTTTTATCTGTGATTTTTTGTACGTGCTGATTCCCACCCTGTTCAGTAGAACAGGCATGAACAAATACCCCTATGTAAAACAGCACAGCACAATCGAGAGAATTACAAAGCGCTTTTCTTCCACATCTTCACCTTAAATAAAGTGAAATAAAACCGGAGAGACTTCACAAACTACCCAAACATCTTTCACTAGTAAAGCGCAACTGACTTCGGGCAAAACTTGCTCTTACAGCAGCGCGCACCACGCAAGGTGATCTGCTTAATGAAGCGCTGCTGCCCAATTTGTTTGTCAGAGTCAGTTGACTATAAAACTACTGTGTTACTTTGCACTGCCTTTTATTTTGGTACATTTGCTTTCTGTTTATAAATAACACAGTGAAAACAAATCTCTTGCCAAGTTACTCTAACATCACCAAAGCTCCAGAACCACAGTAAAACACTTTCACAGCCAGGCTGCTGTTTGAGGTGTCTGTGTCCATAAGTTCGCGCTGGAGAGATCCATCCCCGTCCAACCTGAGGCACGTCTGTGGCAGAGCCCAGCACACGGGGCTGCTCCAGGGAGCTCAGGCATTAGGAGCACCGTTTCCATACAGACTACGGGGTTCTCCCACCTTCAGAGTCTCCACCAGACAGCAACAGAGTGAATGCTCATCACGGAAGGGACAGCCCCATTTCCAGCGGCTGGAAAGACCCAACCTCCTGATGACTCTGCGTTCATATCCACAACCACCCTAGTAACATTCTGCTCAAACCCGAGATACGTTGGCAGTGTTAATAAGGAATTTTGGATGGAGGGGGAAAACGGGGGGGTTTGCAGTACTGCTACTTGCTCTGGGTCCGCAGCAGAGAGAAATACAATCTATGCTTTTTAGAGCTGCGTTTCTGGAGTCATTAACTATGCCTGGGTTCCTACAGACACATTCTCCAAAACTGAGATGATACGTATTTCCCTATCGCGATGAAGTGTCAATATTGTAGAGTTCCATGAGGCAGCTTTTGAAAGCAGGCAAAGCTTATTCATAAATTTTTCAGTAGCTACCATCAAAATTAAAAACAGTGTGGAATGATTTCAGAGAGGCATGAGAACTTGGCATTTTTTTCCTGGATAGTATAAAGCAAAAGTGCCACAGGAGACGCTTCTGACATCAGCAGGCATTTTAATTGCGATGAGTGTCTGTGGCATATTAAAAATACTACATTGGAATGCTAATGCTTAAGAGCCTGCAAAAGACTTTTTTCCCAGGGTTTTATAACCCCGGGAAACCATCACAGGAGGTAACATGCCATAGACCCGTGATGACATTTATACATCATGTGGAGTCAGTGATGGCCAAGGACTTGTTTCTCACATAGCACAAACAGTTAGAGTTACTGAAAGGTAAATTCTTCACAGAAAACAGGGAAATTTTGTCTTTTTGGGATGTTCTGAATGTTTCAACTATTAGCTCTGTCAAATGAATCATTTACTGACAAAGAGACTGCACAGGCTGTGATGGGGACGTGGTCAGAGGATGCTCCAGCGTCATTACAGTCCCACCAGGAAGAATCCCTTCCCCATGAACCACGGTGCTGGTGTGTGCCTAGGCCCCAGCTGGGGAGGGCTCAGGCAGAGACATGGAGCAGCATTCCCAGGTCATGCAAGCTAGACACGGAACACCGTCAGAGACCACGGCGCAACTGCCGAAAGTTGACAGTGAACAACAAAGCAATGGATCCTGGATAAAAGCAATCAAGGCTAATCACTTTCCTGGCTCCTTCAGGTGGGAGCACCTCACAGCCATAACTGCAGAGGCAAGCTCTGAAGAGCAATATCATATCGTCACTGATTTAGAAATCTGCCTAATTTTAATTTAACAGGGCAGAAAGGCTTGAAATTTCATAGTGAAAAACACTTGAAAAGACCAAGTGCTGAAAACCCTTCAGTGAACACAACCATTTACAAAGAAACCCAAATACTCAGAATACATAACCCAACAAAGAATGTACATCAGGTTGGACACTCTACCTATTACAGAACACAGGAATCTTACAGTTAAATTCCTTTTGGCTGGTACAGCTTTGCCTCTATAACTTTTAAACCCCCGAAAGAACATAAAGTTAAAATTTTAATGGCATTTCAGCAGAACCTCTTTGAATTTTGTATTAGATCTCAATTTAGCCTCCGGTAAAGCCTATAGAAAAAAAAATTCTGATGCTTAAAAATGTAATAATCATACAGGAACCTTCCCAAGTCAGCATCAAATAGAATAAAATATATTTTATTAATGATACAATTCACAAAATTACTAGTCCTGCCACTCTCTGCCCACAAGAGATACTTCCTCTGCTGTATTATATTGCATACACATTAGCTACTGGTGTTTGTTCTGTATGATTTAACCTCCTGATTGCTGTGAATGCTTAATGAGCTAGGGTGCTTTCACTAATGATTAAAGAGATACTGACCACAATAAGGACATTCTAGTGAGGAGTCTCCACTGCAGAGTCCTACGGGATCATATTCCTCCTGAGGTCACTTGATTTCAGTGGCACCGGTTGACATGCAGAGCAGCAGTTGCTACACAACTGCGGTGCCTGTTCGGGCCCAGTCTTGCAAACCACTTAATAAAAATATTTCATAAAGGCCAACTGGCTGATATATGAAGTGTTTTTTTCAATGGTTTAGGAAAACATGTAAAGCAATAAATTTTGCAATTTATTTAACATTGCAATATATCTTCCCTAAGCAACATACTCTTTTAGCAAAGATTCTTCTTGCAAGTAGCAACAATAAAGAGCCCTGTAAGAACAACTCACATCGATGATGAAGTATTAAGCCCTTTTATAAATATGTTTTATAGAAAATCGCATATTGCAGAATATGGCTGATACCCTACTTGCCAAACAGCTCTTGGTTTCCTATGCTGTGACGTCTGCCTTTTGTCTGGCCTCTGCCAGGAGAAAACAGCTTCTCAAGCTGGATTTTTTTCCTCGTCAAATGTATCTTGGGTCCTACTCCACTTCAGCAGAACTGACTTACTCTGTATTGGATGCTGTCCATGCCGAGATTTATCATTTAATTATAACTAGGAACACTGAGTAAATCCCACTTGCTTGGGGAAATTACTTAACAGAAATGCTGGATTCTCAATAAAACACTGGGAACTTATTGCTTAGACATCATCTCAAGGGCTCCCCCTCCTTCCCTGGCTTTCTATTTTCCCAGCAGAAGACAGGCACTAATTATGAGGAGCATAATACATTCCAGAGGAAGTCTGAGAAACATGCTAGGAAGAGACAAAGGGCAAAGGCATTAGAAAGCCTTTTAACATCTTCAGATTATCAGAAAGGGAGATTATTTGCTACAGTTTGCCAGCTATTCTTTCTTTACTTGTATTTGATCATAGCTAGGCAGGCCTCTGCCACACCAGACCACTGGAAATAGCAGCCCGAGATATTCAGGCCAGATTTACCATTCCTCATGGTATTCCTTCTGCACCACTGAAAAATAAGCGTGTCACTGTCCTGAAGAGGTAACACGTAACACATTCATTGTTGTACAGGATGACACGGGGCATCACAACACAAAATGTAAACCACTTCAGACACACTCCATTCAGTTTCAGGAATTCTCTCTCACCTGTAGGGAAGGACTAAGAACCTAAGTGATTATTGTTTCTACCCTGAAAACCCGAATATCAAAGGAAGGCAATTACGACTTCTTAATTTAGAACTCTTGTCAAATTTTGGATAAGAACAATCAGCCATACCAAGTTCCTCACGTTTCTAAAGGTAGAATTGAGCCGTAAGCAACTCCGTCTACAAAGTTCTGAAGAACAGAAAACTGCAAATACAAAGTCTGAGTTTTAAAAAGCGTAAGAGCAATCAACTGCCCAACAGGATAAAATAGTCTAAGTTTTCCCCAAGCTTCACCATAAGTCAGAAAGACCCAATGTTACCATGGGAGCGATTCTGAGCGGTTTCTGACTGTTGCATACCCTGGTTATCACATGCATAAAGCCTGCAAACATTCTCAGCACATGATTAGGGCAAACAAACAAAAAAGAAATTAGAAAAGAAAAAGACAGATTTACAAACATTTACACATTGAATGTCAAATTTGAAAGAATAAGGAAGCCTTTTCTTTCCCCCATGAATACTTACAAAGCAGCAATTACATGCAATTGCAGTTTATAATATCTCTTCCATTGTCTTTTTTTTCAGGCATCACATTCTATGGGTTTGCAAACAGTGCTACAAAAAATAATTTAAGGAGCTATAAAGTATGAGAATAATTTATCACAGCAAATATGCCAAGAACACAATTAAGAGAATTTCTTGTTAATTTAAAGCATGACTGCAACCAGGTCAATACAAGAGAGTGCAGTTAAATATTCACCCCTAGTTTCCGCATCTCACAGCTGCAGTCAAAGGGCCTCCTACAGTTTTTAAAAGCACCATTTGATAGACCAGAATTGTGGACCCTTCCAATAATTTACTCTGGGAGGGACCTCTGGAGGTCACCTTGTCCAATCCCCTAAAACATTAGGCTTATGGTCCTAAGCGGTGATCATACGAAAATCAGGCTAATTGCATGGTTTGACCTCAAGATACAGTAGCGTGGAGCAGGAGTATGTCTCTTCTTGTAGCTTCCAACATCAAAGAAGAAATTAGAGTTTGGTGTTAAAAAGTTTGAACAACTTTTCAGAGAACTGCAGTCACTGAATGTACATAAGAAACAGCAAAAATTCTCCATTTCTCTCTCCAGCAGATGGACAAAAATATAGGGTTAAGAAAAGGAATGGAAGATAGGGATACAGGGGAGAAGGAAATAATTCCAAATCCTCCAAAGTAAGCTACTTCTTCAGGCTGCTAGAGCAAAAAGGCATCAAGACACAGAAGAGTCAGCCTCAAACTGGAAAGATCAAGCAAACTTAATGCATTCATGTTCCACACGTGCTCTCTGCGTGCTTCTCACTTCATCAGTAATGCTTCTGTGAAAGGCAAGGCCACGTGGTGGCAAGTCTCAAGTATCTTCTATTAGTTAGGGCTGCAGGAACACTTCATAGCAACTGGGGTGCCTGATGACTAAGTAGATTTGGCTGAAGAAATCATGTTCCTTTTAACTTTATTGTGACAACGTAATTTAGCTCAAGAAAGATCTCTATTGAAAACCTTACAGTAAACAGGAGGCAATTCACAAATACAATTCATTTACCATCGAACACATGCCTCAGTGGGCAATGTTCTTGCTTGCTTAGAATCCAGCTTGCTGGAAGTACTCCCTTGTGTAGCGATACCTTTACTTGCTTTGCTAAGCCTTAAACAATGCATTTACTCTTTTGGAAGAGAGATAAAAATCAGTGGGTAGAACAAACAGTCCGGTCTAACAGCCAGAAATTTATCTTACTGCTTTCGTTAACCAACAAGTGACTTTCAGGCAAGATGACACGTGGAGCAGGTGAACTTGCATTCCATTTCTTGCCTTGTCTTACTGCAAAATAAATCAGAAATTCAAGTCATACTCAGGAAAAACTCCATTGACTCCAATTACAAATCTGCAATGTTAAACCCTGCTTTCACAAGCTGCCTTGCATGTGGCAGACCCTAATCCTTCATTCAGAGAAGCTCTGCAAGGTCGAAGGCATAGATGAGATTACAAGGTCAAGGCTTTTGGTGAGCTCAGTCTGAAAGAAAGTCAACTCAAAGCAGATGGTTCTGTGTAAAGACCAAGTGAGATAAAGGGGATGTTTGGAATATAAATGCTTATTATTATTCAAGTAAACAGATGGGTAGGTCTTTGTCAGATCAGGGCCACTTGTAAAACATTTTGGAATTTCATAGTTGTAAAGCCTGAATTTTGCATGAATAGAACAAAACACTAAACGCCTTTTAGAGTAATAGAGCTAAAAGGAAATCTTCTTCACACAGGTTATTAAGTAACAAAGACGGTAAGATAAAAATAATACTTATTGTACTGGAAGGAAGAGTGTTTTGCAAGAAATTACAAGTTCATTTCAATTTTGGTCCTTGAATTTGATGGCCCATGCAGTTTGCCATCCAGCGCAACTTCTGCATGCAAACTGCCACAATCCTGATCCAGGCTCTTGTCAGAAATGAGTTTGACAAGTTCCTTTTCTTTCCCGAATGCTATTCCGATTTTCACACTTAATTCATTGCTCACGGTGTCTACTAGAGAAGATTTAACACATGCAAATGTCAAATTGTGCTGTTATTTAAATGGAAGGAAGCAACCTAAATGTGGCATGTAAAGCATTGACTATTTATTAGCTGACATGATCCACCATTAATACAATGTCACTTTAATTGAGTTATTTTTTCTCTTCCTTTAAAGGAGAGGAAAAGTGATCCAGATTTGGATGAATTGAAGCAATTCCATTCTGTGAGAATAACTCCGCTCAAGTGTAAGCGCACTAGTGGAATTTTAAGTGGGAAATAGA
Source organism: Chionis minor (assembly GCA_013398295.1). NCBI lineage: Eukaryota > Metazoa > Chordata > Aves > Charadriiformes > Chionidae > Chionis > Chionis minor. The sequence continues at coordinate 529,743 of VZSF01008260.1, forward strand.
GATCTCTCATAAATTTCCCTCAACACAGTCAGAGCCCATCTTAGATAATTAAGACATGGGCCTTACTATTTTATTCTGAAAGACACAGAAGGCAGTGTTACACATTTTAGCTGGAATTAAGTTTAAACCTAAATGTAATAAAAAAATGTTTCAGACTGACAGATCTTAGATGTGCGCTCACATATTCTGAGCTCCTATTTTTGAAGACTGGCTACCAACCTGGAGAGTCTTGCGCTTTCGAGCAGTTTTCCATCACATATTGATTATTAAAGTATTACATATTATCATTCAACAAAGTTTGCATCCAGCTAAATCATAAATCCCATCCATTGATCCCTTTTAATGACTAAAACACTAGTATGTGTACCTACAGGCCTAGAGCAAAAAGGACGAAAAACAACAAAGGGGTTTAATCAGGCATGATTGTGCCCAGAGCTCCATAAAAGCACAGAAGCAAGGAGAAAATATCATTATGGGATTTTCACAATTTCCTTTCTGTAAAAAATACTGGCAACCTGGGCCCTGTGTGGGCTTATTAGAGTAAGTGGTTGAAGTAACAAGTTACAGTTATTTAGAGGACTCCTGTACCTGATTATAACGAACAGAGTTGTTTACAAACATGGTCACATGGGTGGGCAGTTACAACTTTGAATTTCAAAGGAAAATATCAGAGATGGGGTACAAAAGGACTGACAGAATAAAGGACTGACTTGTGTTTAACTCCTCTATCACTTTTTAATCTGCAAAACCTTTCGACCTGTTTTATGACGGTATCACTTTCTAGCCAAGGTATTTACATGGTTTCATTACCATATTAATCTGCATAACTACAGTCTTTAATGTATTTATCTTCACAAACTATGAGAAAAAAGCGCTAGTCTCACTCTCCTCACCCAGCGATTTCAGACAAACCACACGTTCGAAATGCCAGGTTCCAACGCCTTTGTGGGGCTGGAAAGGAGAAATGAGAGAGGAAGGGTCGAGCTGAAGGGTTCTCAGGGTGGTCACCAACACTTGACATTGGTCATAAAGCTCGAAAAAAGAGACTCGGATGATTTGACTTGGCTCGCTGTCCATGACCACCGCACTGCGCTGCCTCACATACAGTATGGTTTAATCCAGTCAGCACAGACCAAACGTGCAGCCTAGCTGCTCATCAGCTGTTTCATGTCATCTTCAGAAAGCAAATTTTGTGTAGAAAACATATATTCCTGGTCCATACAGTTAAGATTTTCCAGCCTATCCCCCTTCCCTTTACAAGAAATAATTTGAGAAATGTAGAAGACTTAAAAATGAATCTCTGGCTGGTTGACAGGCTTAGAAATAAATGATTAAGGGGAGAGATTTCACAGAGTTAATTTTTTTTTTAACTCCCGTAAAGGTTAGCATCTATAGTCTCTCATCTCCAGATACATTTAGTATATTTCATTTATAGAATTATAAAATTCTCATCCGTTTGAGAGCGTTTGCTGCTAGAGAGAATGTAAGTTGAATGTAAGTTGGATTTATACAGCTGCTTTCACATTCAAGGTGCTCTTAACCACTTTATATTAATGGATTTGGTGCCATCAGCATGAGGCATATACACACAAACAAGGAAAGCACATCGTCACAGACAGCTTTGCCTAAACACCTGAGCTCCTTTAACTGGAGGAAAAAATAGAAGAAAGGCCACAGTGCTGTAACCTCTACAAGGACTATTACATGCTTAATTTCTTGGTGTGGTATCAACAGCAAAGTGCTTCTTCCAGTTCTTTATGTTTGGGTGCACTCCTCAGAGGCAGCACCATCTTCTGCTTTTGATGGGAGCAGCAAATTAAGAGCTGGCTTCATGTCCTGAATCTGTCACAGATTCACAGTGTGAACTTGGGCATTTCACCTAATCTCCACTCCTCATTCAGGAAATTCTTATTTCACTTCAAAAGAATCTTTTTTCTCCAAGACTCTTGAAAACAGTTAATCAATGGAATTTTTAGAGCATCATCCAGTTTTCCTCTTATCTCACGTCTGTATCCAACTGTTGTCAGCTGGCTTATAGCTACTATAAGCTTTTTTGAGGTTAAACCCACATTTTGGTTCAGAGCTTGCAGTCAGTTTGCTGAGTAAAGAAACTCTTTGGCAGGATCACAAATTATAACACCACCACTAAGATTTAATGAGTATCTGAAAATAACAAATCTTGGCTCCAGACCAGAGCGAAAGTAATTCATTATTAACAATATACAGTGGTGTGGCTCGACACAACACTCTCATCTTCTATAGTTAGCTGTTTCCTCTACATTCCCTTTTCTTTTGCACCTTGAGAACCACTGCGCTGGTTTAAGTCAGAGGAGCAATGAAAAGGTGATGTAGCCTTGCTGATAAGTCGGGGTAAAACTGAATAGAACACCAACCCCTATGTCTACACCAATGCTTTCAATAAAGGACAAAGCTTTTTACCTATTATTTTCATTTCTGAGATATAAAATGAAGTCTCTTTTGCTGTTCAGCTAATCCTTACACTGTCTTGAGGAAGAGATATGTTTTTGTCACTTCCTCGTGCTGATAAGACTTGTATCAAAGTTGTGGGGGAATGAATTGCAATTTTTCAATTTAAGAGACTGCTCATATCAGCCAGAGACTTAGTTAAACAAATCCCCTGTGAAACAAGAGATAAGGTGCAACATATTTGTGTATTAAATAGAAGATTTGTTTCCTGTGCTATATGCAGCAAATAAATATAATAAAATTTCTCCCAGTGTTCATTGATAATAAGTTACTAAGTAGTGCAATTAATGTGATATCCAGCCAATTAGGCTGAAACAACTATTTGCTTTGGTCTGCACTTAACATTGATGATAAGTTGACAAAGATGTCTCAAGCACTATCTCTAGAGCAGTTACTTGATCTCCACATCGTACCACTCGGCTGTCGGCATTCGTCAGGTTTGAGTCCTGCCTACATTAACGGAGACACACAGAACCACATATCGTGCAGCGGTCACAGTGTCCACACAGTTTTAAAATGGAATTCCCACTGCTGTCCATTTACTGCATTATACTTGTCTCAAATCTATTTTTATACCAGTGTATTCTATCTTTGTACGAGTTTGTCTAGCCTGTTGCAAATTACTTTTAAAAAGTACAAATTACTTCTAATTGAGGATAGCTGAAGAACTTGGTGTCACCGTTTGCCAAAAAGACTCAGACAGGATCTGTTTTCCCTCACCAAGGTAAACAAAGTGTTCTGCTATTGAGAACAGGATTCCAGGGGTCTGTTCCCAACTCTACTTCTCAGTTACTGTGGAATGTTGCAATTATCAATTTTTAAAAAAAAAAAGAAAATAAAAATTGCACTAGACTTGAAGGGAATAAAGTTTAGAGACACAAAGTTAACAGACGGATTTGTGTCACTACCACATGCTACGAGAATACTCCTGTTCCTTCAGTGTCATCAGCAGTCAGGAGGAGAAGTCGACTGTATGATATGCCATCGGGTGCCTTACCTGCATGCTTTGTATTGGCTGGGGACAGGGAAATTATTACAGCTTCTTTGTGAAGCATCCAGCATTGTCTGCTGTCAGACAGCAGGCACAGGGGCACACAAATCATTGTTCTGTTTCATTCTATTTCCCTTTATAGCACTTGGTTTCTCAGTAATAGTCTGGCTCTTCCATTTGAGTCTGAAATGAGAGCCTTCAGAGCAGTGAAGCATGTCAGGAAATTGTCAAAGGGGATGGACAGAATCGGAGCACAGGTGCCTTCTTAAGGTACAGCCAGGGCAAGAAGACGTGCAAATTCAGGTATCATTCCTTTGGAATGCTACGTGGACAATTTTATTTGAATCCACTGATGAAAGGGTCCGTGCACGTGTTCATGGTCAGAGGTTTATGTGACCTTGAGGAGAGCAAAAGACTAGAGCACTACAACTAGGAGTCTGCAGTGTACACATGCCAAATGAAAATCCCCAAAATGTACCTCTGGTCTCTCCCTAAATCAAGAACCAAAGTCAGCTACTGATGGCTTTGGACCACTGAGTTCATAGGGTAGAAGGCTCTTTCCAGGGTTTACCTTCTCATAATTTAGTGTTTTCAGAAAAAGAAGAGTTAAGAGAAAGAGAGGAGTTAAGCATTGTTCTCCGTCATCCAACAATCTCCCTGGGTGAAATAGGTGACTCAGTGATAATTTTTAAGACTACCAGCAGTTTTCATTAACCAGTTATTCTGAATACTCTTTAACAGTCAGCTGGCGTTGTGACACTCTAGTTATAAGCTGGCTGGTCCTCAGCTCAGAGGTTTGTCACATAACCTTGTGCACCCACCTGGACAAAGGACTGCGATCCTTACGGAGCAGAACACTCAGGCATTCATTCAATTTCACACTTGTGATACAAATACAGAAGAGCGGCGACAGCCAAACTGCTATCTTCCTTTGGAAAATGTGATTCAGTGTTTCCACCAGGGCTTTTTAGAGGAAGGAAGAGCCAAAAAAAAAAAAAGGAGTTGCAATGATATTAGTGCTTCAGTCGGTGAGTTCGTAAACCTGCTGAATGAACCTCAGGAAGAGGGACAAAGCGCTCACTGGAGACTTGCAGAAGACTGGGCAGAAAAAACGTGTATTGGGCTGTTGTACGCCTTGTATGGAAAACTGAAGCTTAATCTGCAGTTTCTAGCAAGTCCCCCAAACACCAGCAGACAAACCACCCTGCAAACGTCACACCACCTGGCAGGTGCCGCAGGAGGTGACACTCAGGACTCCAGGCCCACGTCTGTGGCTGGTTTTGAGCACTTACAAAGCGAGGCCATACCAAACTGCACTGGTTCATCTGCACCCGTACATCAAGGCCTTGAGGAAGTTAATGGACTGGCCCAGTACACTCTTACGATGGAGAACAAGATCTACAATAGCTGGAATTTTTGGACTTTATATTAATATAGACAACTTAGAAAAAAATAACATTTAAAGGCATTTTTTAGGAAAACATAGGATCTCCAGTATGAGGAAATCATACCAGGGTTTCTCTGAACTCTAGTCCTGTCCAGCCACGCCAATAACAGTATCTTGTGAAATGCAGTTTTATTCTCGTTCCACGCTGCTGCTTTTTTTCACAAAGTTAAGCTGTGTTTTGAAGCATGGGTGCATCTGAACTAGGCACAAAAGCACTAACTGGAGTGATCTGATACTCAGAGTTCATCCCATCACTGGGAGCTAAAGGAGGAAACTTCAGGGTTGTTTCTCTAAACGTAATTATGACACTCATTAGAGAGAAGTAAGTATAAGTAGTAGATGAAAAGAGAAATAATAGAAGCAATTTTTTCATTACCCTGTTGGCTTCCAAATACAGGGATTTCAGGAGGTATAACCTTAATTTCTAGTGAAATGGAACCACTTTATCCGTATTATCTTATTGCATTAAGTCTCCTGCAGATATCCATTGTGACCTTTAACTGTCTGATAGTCCAGGCCAGTGAATGACACGTCATCCGTCAGTTTCCTGATAAATGCTGATTGAGCAAATGGGAACAGGCAGATGCTGCCTCTGGCCTGAACCTTTTTTCACTTCACAAAAAGAAAAAAAGAAACCCCACAGCAACACCCAGACAGCAATGATGAAATGGCTTAACATACTGGCAAGTATTATTGGTATCAAGTTATTCCACATGTCTCCAATATTGGTGGCGGGGACAATGAGTTCACAGAATAAATGAATGCTGTCCCAGTTTGACTGGAAGATCGGAAACTCTGCTAGGCTGGGACCGCAGGGATGTTCCAACCTTCCTGCAAACAGTGCCAGGTTCTGGCCCCGCACGAGAGACCCTGCACGGCCTTTTGCACGGTGCCCACATGACGTACAGCACATTCCGCTATCAGGGTCACTTCTGGCTGTTATCTCCTCACATTCACATGCACGTTCACTTTTTAAGTACAAATCTGACCATTTATATTCTTATGAACGCCCAGCCTGTAATTTACTTCCTCCTTACCCCTTAAGTTCAGTGGCAATTCTTTTGTGAAAGTTTTTCAGTTGTTCTAGCACAAAGCTGTTCAGAACTGAATGCAGTACTTCAGGTGTCATGAATGCAGTGATTCCTACATTATAAACAACTGAAAGGGCGTTGCAATTTTTTTTTTTTTTTTAAGTTATTTTGGTGTGGCTAGATTTATTTATTTGAATGAGTGCTGCATTCTTGAAGGTCCGTTTTTTTTTTTAAGACTTCCACTTTATGTTTTTTACAAATTAAATCTTTCACAGTTACCATACTGTTATTTTTATTTATTTACATTTTCTTCTCTTAGAATAAACTGCTTACCACAATCCCCGGAGAAAATCCTTCAAAGCTAATGACCGCGTTAAAGGTTCACTCATCACAGGAAAACGTCAAACAAGGTACTTTAAGGTAGTAGAATTGGACGACAAATGTGTCTTTACATTATTATTTAGAAAAAAAAAATAAGCCAACAAACCCACACCTAGAGGTAGGTCCGTCAATTCCATGCATTTAAATGTCATTGTTGTCCATTTCTTGGCATTTTATGTCAGGTTGAATATAACAGGGACTCCACCAACGTACGTTAATGGAGCTGCTTCTGGAACTAAATACTGTTTTACCCTGGAATAATGTCCAAAGGCAGACATTTTTCCTGAAAAATCCTTAGGATTAAGGTTTTATTTTATTTTTATATAACTACTCATGTCTCAGGGGACACATCTCAGCTAGCTAGTGTAATTATTAGTTTTCCCACCTAATGACCCAATGAGAACTAGACATACAAACATCTATTCCAACACCCATATATGCTTGACAGCTAACCTTCTGGTGGTGTAAGTCAAGTAACTTAACGCTTATCTGTCTCCAGCCACATGCTCATATACTCACACAATGCTGGCTTTAAAACGGGGTGAAAAACCTTATGGATATCGAAGGATTTTATGGCATTCTTTGTAAGAGTTTAATTTCAATCCTAATAAGATCTGTTTATGTTTTAATTATAATGTGGAACACCCAAGAAAGAGCTTTGAGGACACACAGGAGACAGAAGGTTGAGGGCACCTTTGCTTGGAGGAAATAGGAAAAAACTCGCTCTTTCTTTGGCCTGGCAAAACTACAAAATCTGTTGTTGTCATTATGAGAATATAAATTTCCTTTTATGGTGATGGCACTCAAATGATTGAGATTTTGTAAATTTTATACCAATTTTCAGGCTGACTCATGTGAATTGCCTCAGACCAGCTGAGTCTTACACACAACTTACATTCTACCTTGTGGCCTACATCCACACCAGAGCTCTACTCTGGTACGGCTTCACACAGCAGTGAAGTACAGGAATTGTCTCCCACCTTCTCCCTTTCCAGAGTTACCACCAGTTACAGGCAACAAAGGAACTCTGTCAGGAGCTCAGAGCCCAACGTAACACAGCATGTCTAAACTCAGATGGAGTTGTGACCAGGCAGTGTTAGACTATGAGGTTTTTGGTGGGCATGGTTTAGGAGAAAGCAAAAACTGAAGGATGGAAAAGCAGGACTTTCCAAATCCTCTTTTCTGTGTTGGCACTATTGGACCGTTAAGAGTACAGCTACTCGTGCAGTTCAGATGGCGAGCAACTACGGATGCAAACACCCTAACACTTTGCAGACCTTTGGATTCTGAACTTTGTTACTTGAACCATCTCCAGAGCTGAACGTAATTGAAGTTAGGAAGTAATTAAATTCGTCAGCATTGCATGCAAGTGTAATGTGTTAATAAAAAAGTAATCGCACCTTCATTGTTTCAGCAGGTTTGGCTTAATTACACGGCAGTTATATTTCTCTCTACTTATTCACTCTCAGCGAGGGCTCTCCTTACCATCTGCTGATATTTAATTAATATATGCTAAATGTCCTACTATATTATTAAATCTCATTTAGAAGTGTCCTTAGTATCTCGGTATAGGACTGCCTATATTGCAGGAGAATGAGCAGGGACCTTGCCTTGTATTTAAATAATTCAGATAAAAGAAGGCTCATTAATGAAAGAGAGGTGTTATCTTTCCCTCTAGAAATGAGCAAAAGGGGAGGACAATTATTCCTGAAATGTAATGAAAACCTGGAGATTTCCCAGAGGTAAAATTTATCTAAAAATCCTTATACACTACCAGATCTGACAGTCCTTCTGGCTGATGCAAGGCAACCCCACTAATAGTAATATTTGTGTTGCACTACATCACCGGAGAAAACAACAGATTCAATTTTGGATTTGTGAATAAAATAGAGATAAGTCTTCTTACTCTCAAGGAACAAAAGATTTGCACTGGGACATAACATAAAGTAAGTCAACCAGGATAAAGCTTATATTTCTGAAAATCACTTCCCTGACAGCTTTATTTTTTCCCCGTTGCAAAATATTACCAAGGAGATTTTACATATATTATTGCATAACTCAGCATGTCAGTTAAAATATCACTCCAAATGAAAAATGGATAAAAAATAGGGAGGTATAAGCATGACAGAATCAGGATAAAATCTTATGCCTCAGAAATAAACACAATGGCCAAGATTTTCAAAATTGTCCATGGGTGAGAGGAAGAAAAGGAACTAAGCATCTAATCATATCCAAAGAGAAATGGGAATCTAAAGTCAATTAATTTCCCTGCTTTCACTGCTTCCTCATGAACTCATATGTTTCTGAGGCAGAGGTTCAGCTGTCTCCAGCAGCACCAGGATTTTGCATATCAAAAACCTCTGCAATAATGTCTCAGTTTATCGTCCAAGCAAGTAGGTTAATTATTTGTCATTACCAGCTCAGATCATGACACAGTTCTAGCGTACAAAGTGTTTCTTTGCCTGAAAAACTGTCTAAGCAGAACAGTGGTGGAAGGAAAATGAATGAAGGACATGGGGACAAGACACTAATTTAAACTTCCTCAGAAAATAGTAAGAATGAACTTCTGCAAAACCAGAATTTAAGTCAGAAACAGTATCAAAGTCAAAACCAACTCCAATAACCTACCTACTTCACAGGCTCCCTTTGGGACAGTGCTTAACAAAAGATAGTAAAACCTGGAAGAGTTGTGAATGCAAATACATTAACTAACAAAATTACCTGTATTCCAAAATGCCCTTTCCATCTTTAAAAATACTGACTCTAGCCTTTTTTTCAGTAACTGCAGGCTTGTCTCATTATTTTGCCAAAGCTGCTGTGTAGCATATTTCATGCTGCATAAAAAAGAAGGCAAGTACTCCTAACCAGTAAATATTGTCTTGTACATGAAAACAATTAAGAGGATTTGAAGTTGCCTCTACTTGTATCTTACAGGACTGATGCAAAAGTCATTGAGATGAATAGAAAAATTTCCACTGACTTCAGAAGGCTTCAGTTATCTCAGTATAAATAAATATAATTCCCAATGCTTCATTTCCCCTTGAACGATTACACTTCTAATAAGTCATGCATTTAAAAAGGAAGGATATAGAATTTTAATAAGTAACTTTTCTCAGTGCACCTTACAAAGAATGTAATTAGATAAACCTATTAATAGCTAAACCACAAAGTAGTGACAAACTATACGTCCATTCAGACCACGATAGTTCCATATTTAAAGAGTCTAGAAAGTTAGTGGTCTTCAACGATCACAATAGAAGTGAATTCCATTTTCTTTGCATTTTAGCCAAACAGCAGTGGCTCTAACAAGCTCACCAATGCTAATGCTGCTTAACCTTACATGGATATTTATAGTCTTACCTCTGTAGAATTCTCTCTAAACAGGTTTTGAAGCAGCTTCCACACTCCTGAAGCAAATTACAAATGAAATCCATGAAGAATTGGCAAGCAGCTTCCTACAACTCTGAACAACTAATTATGTTACAATACCTTTCAGATGGCTTACACAAAATAATGTCTCTGATATTCAAGGAGTCGAGGCTTGGTAGAATTTCCCTGATGAGCTTCACTTGATATGCTTTGGGAGTCTCCTACATTGCACATTAATGCCGGAAACAGTTGTTGGTTTTTGTACTGCTTAATTCATTACTTTGTTTTACTTATGCACCTCCTACTCTCTACTAGTACAGAAATGTTTCATTTACAGATCTCAACCTGGATATTGGTGGCTGCTACAGTCAGTAAACGGGCATTAATGCTAGCAGCAGAGTGGCTTAGTGTACAGAAATATTGGCATATTCAATTAAAACTTAGCTTTTGCTGATATCACGAAGTTTTCTTAAGAAACAGTGGAAAAATAATTGAGAAACAGTAGGATGGTACTGTATATAAATCACTGAAGAGGGATTCAGAATTCGATTCTAGTCTTGGTGTTGCTACAGAGCAAATAGCCCAGAACCACATAGTTAAAAGAGAAGAAATTTAAAAGTACCTAAATGATGCAAGAGCCTTATTCCAATGCTAACAGTGACTCAGACATTTTGGAGACTATGCTTTTTTGCTATTTACTGACTTAGTCCACCAAATGCAGAATACAGTATCAGAGTTAGTTGCCTTTAATACCTTGTGACGTTACAGCAAAAGACTGTGGATTGCATGCCAATGTCACCTGAAGGTTAAGGATGTGCAAAAATGAAAAGATAATTTGCTTTTATGGGCACTGCGCAGTGCATATATGTCCACAGGTCCAAGGTTTTCTAATGTGTCTCAACTGTGAACAGGGCAAACACCACAAACGGGTTTTGGTGACTGCAGAAGCCGTAAGGCAGATTAATCATACAAGCAAAGATGATTTTATTGGTATTACGTACAGTAACAAAACCTGGGGGAAGAAAAAGTGGAACATAAACACAATTATATCTAACAAGACCTTTCAGATATGCCTATGGGGATTCAATGCATATTTAATTCTGGTTGCATAATTTGTTTATTGCTATTTTTGACAAGTATCTTCATTTACCAAAAATCTACTTGAAGGCTGTTGGGAGTGATCTACTACTACCAAAGCCATTAAATTTTTTATCTGTCTTTATGAATAAAAATAAGAACACAGAGCTAAAACGATAAAAGCTGGAAACAGCCTACCAGGAACCCGGCGTTTTCTATTCCTTCAGAAAATAGCTAACTGCATTTCAGCCTAGCTCTGTACAGCACCACAGGCTCATCCATATAAACAAACTTAAGGCACAAATTTCCCTAATGTAACTTACAGCCCTCTGCAAGACCTATGAATCATTGTTTCAGATGTGCTACTCTGCTGATGTCTCTTAAGCAGCTCTCCATGCTTTTGTTTACATGAGACTGCTCTAATATTCCTCTCAATTCTTCCTGGCTTCCTATGGTTTTTGCTGAATGGCTTCATTCAGCAAACATCCCTACAGCTTTCCTAGGCTATCCCTATTAGAACAGCTTTTGGCAGCCTACGGATATGAAGGATTTTTGGCTTTTTCCTTTTATAGAGCAGTTCCAGTTATCCAACCCATTTTTTGCTCATGAGAACAAAATCTAATTCAAGGTGCCAAAATGTTCTGGATCTTTAGATGGTTGCAACAATCCTCCTGCTCCGAGTTGCCTAGAAAAGTACTGACAGAACAATTTCAAGAGACTATTAATCTTTTTAGTAAGTCGTTTTCATCCTGGAGCTTTGCCATTTTTCAGCAGCCCCTTTCAGAAGGATAAGACTAATACATTTATTTCACTTTTGATGGTCTTTGATCGTGCTATACTTACTAAAACAACTGGGGTATTTCCATTCACTCTTTTGCCTTGGTAACACCCTATCACATAGACCCAATGATTTTAGAAACGGGCTGTTCCCTCCTTTTCACCTACTCCTTCATCTCTTCCTTAAAAGGTTCACAACAACCCCATATCGTTCTTCACGGGTCATCCAAAAAGTGATTTCCTAGCAAGGCAGTTTCAAAACTGGCCCATTGTACATAATGAAGAAAGAAGGTGTTTCATAAATAGCCTGTCATAGTAATGTTAAATAAAAGACAGAACAGTTCCCAAAAGAAGAAGATCCTGTTTATGACATTTCACAGACCTTTTTACCCATTTTCATAAGGATCACTGGTTTTGAGGGAATACTTAAAAATAATATTGATTTAATTATCTAATGTGAACGAAGAGATGAGGATTACCAGCTAATTAAACTGCTTGCAGAAAATAGTTATGATTAAGTGAAGAAACCCTCCAAGAAACCTCAGGCTGCATCAGATAAATTTTGCTATGGAGATTGCATCTGAGCATTCATCAAGGCTTCTCGTACCATTTTGTCAAGAGCCCAGATTTATTTAGGAATCCAGCTGGATCTGACCTGCACTCCCACAAAATGATCATCTAGAGGACAAAATAAGATCTATTCCCCAGTTCTTTCCTCCAATATTTAATAACAGAGCGTAGGCATTCAAGAGCTTTTGCAGCTGCAATTGCAATGCAGAATTTTCCATAAGATATTTTATTAATTAATTTACTGACTCACTGAGCAACTGCCCTCTAGCTTGCCCTATTCCAGCTTTAAGAGCAGCTTCACAAAGTTATTAGAAATTATACATTTTCTATTGCCCTTTCCCTGTGTTTTCTTCATTACTCTGAGCAGACGCAGAGAGACTCTGTAGGGTGCTCCACGACGGGAATATTTCCCTGCTGCACAGACACTTTCCTAATTCAGCTATTATTTCAGGAAAGTAAGCTATGAAAGGTTGTATTCTGAACGCAAGAAGGGCAGCCTTATTCCTGTTTGAACCTTGGTTACGAAGTGACCAGCAGATTTTACTGTCTGGCACCTCTTCAGAATTCTGTGGCATTTTTCTGGTTCCCAGGTCAGAGAGGTATTTATTTTGCAAACATTCAGGATCGCTGAAGGAACTGCTTGTTCTTATCCTCATACCTGAACTGACACAACGAAACACGTAAGCCCTCTTCACCTACTTTGGGGTCATACAAATTCACATCAACTGCTGCCGAAACTGGTTTTATCTGTATTGGGTGATTTTGTGCACTTGCAGTTGAGTGGGCACCGTTCTGCTGGATGTTCTGTGGAAGGGAGGTGGAAACCTCAGCCGACAGCCAGCAATAAGCTGCCGGGGACTTTAGTACCTTGGGTCTGGAAAAGACCACGTCCACTCAACTCAGAAAACAACCGCTACAAAATCCCTTACTCAGATAAATTGAAATTTATTTTGAAGCCCCAGACTGGACCGAATCCCGCAACATCACACACCAAACAGGATATGAACACCTAATATGGTACAATACCTGGCTTCAAGGAGTTTGCAAGCTAAGCAGACGTGACAGACAACCAATTAGGGAAAAAAACGACATGCTTGCATACATCTAAAGAAGAAATCTTTGGAGAACATAACTGACTTGCCCAGTGTCACAATGACGGAGGAAGTCAAGCTGGACATGTAGCTTGCATTTTCCAATTGCCAATCTACTGGATAGAAAATGTGAACATCAGGTACAAAATACTGCCTTTCTAACTTGATAAGGGTTTTCAGGGAATGATTTCCAGGCAAGGGATTTTTACACGTACTTTGCACCAGTGAAGATAAAAACAGAAGATGGAAGGCAGTGAACAGTCAGATTCTTGCTTCTAGTACCACGTTGCTGCTGGGACTTGCAGAGAGAGGCAAATGAGAAAAACAAAACAACTCTCATGGTAAAAGTCCTGTATAATTTGGTAGGATTGAAGCTGACATGTGACAATGGAAACTAGTCACAGAAAAAATTGCTTTCTTCTAAGACTAAAGAAACTATATTATGATAAGAAAACCAGTATTTCTCCAGGAAACAATTCTTCCGTTTCACTGTACTATTTTAGCCTTCAAATTTCCCCAGCCTGAACTAGGTAATTTTTTTTTTTGTCTGAACAACCTAATTTTGTTTAGAGAAAGGAGGAGAAATTCAGTAGTATTTCTGCCATCTTTTCGTGCTTTTTCCAGTTGTTACAGTTCTTCTCTTCCCTTGTTTCTCCTGCCTCACTTCCTATTGCAATCATGTTTTCATAAAAGTTCATAATGAGGTTTTCACTTGAAGAAACCTGGGATTTTTGAACCCAAGGTTTTATCCCTTTGAAGAATCTTGTAAAATGTATTATAAATGCAGGTAGAAAATTTTATTCCTAATAAATAACTCTCTAGTCCTTCCTATTTGCTTATAGAATATTTGTTCTCAGTTAAGTTTTATATGACTCCTGTACAGGAGAAGGGCTTAGTTTTAATGTGGCATCTACAACACCAGCCTCGCTGTGTAAGATGCCAGTTCAAATCTATCGCCTCTCATTAAGCCTTGCCAAAGCCCTAAAGAGCTTCTAAGTGCACCAATGGGTCCCTCGAGAAATGGGACGATGTTATTTGAATATAATTCAGAGAGTCAGACAATCAGCCTGTCTGTCACTAGGCAAACAGTTTAGCTGTGAGTGATGCTCCTGAAGAGCAATAATTTAATTGCACGCTGCAATCCATGCTTTCAATGTTCCGGTCCTCCTGATTCGGACTGCTATGAAGCAGGGCTGCAGCCAACGTGAGAACCACGCTTGGGCTTCTTTCTATGGCTGGATGTCAGAATAGCTCAAAACAAAGAAGACGCTGCAGGCGATGCTCAGGGTAGAAAGTTCAGTCTAAACACAGAATTAGTTTCTACAGGAATGTCTTGCAGCTCTGGCAGTAAGCGGGCAGCCCAGTGCAGGGTTCTCCTGGCAATATTCCCTTCACATTCAGCAGCAGAACTGACCAAAGCAAACCCTGAGGAGTTTCCACAACAGTGGAATTCTTTGTGGTCTTTTTTGACCAACGAGTCTTCCCAGTCAAGGACAAGTGGGAGGGTAGCAAGGCGTTATTGAACTACCTCACCTTAATGATTGAAGCTTGCGTACTGTGAGAAGCTATAGGATGATTTTACTTCTTTTTTAAAATAAAAAAATAACCTTCAAAGAAATTTTATGATGGGCTTATCAGCAAAAAAGAACGTTTTGCCTCTATAGGATATTTGGAAATCATTGCAGTATCTAAAAAGTAGTATCTAAACTAAATTATTGTAGCTTTAGAAGACAATTTCTGAAGCAAAGAGAATTACAGTTACTGTATTTCAGAGCTGTATTTCAGGTACTGTGTTTCAGAGCTGCCCTAGTACTTCAGGAAAAGAAGGTGCTTCTCAACGTGAATGTTCAGTATTTCTAGCTAAACAGTTATTTCTACGGGAATCACAGAAACTTCCGGACAGATTATTAAATCACAACTAGAACAATGATACTGCCCTGATATGTGTACTTTTAGCATTTGTAAAGTGAAAACATCAATGTTTTCCAATGAAAACTATAAACTGTAACCATTCATAGGGAATTCCCACATCTGGAAGAAGTGTTCTGGAGAGGAATGCACAGCATGGTACAATTATTGAAATGCATTTCCAAAACATCTAATTGCCTGCTGTCTACAGATAGGAACACAGTTACCTACTGTACACATACTGACCTAACCACCAAATTACTTGAGGCACTGTGTGAAGTTTTCTGCACCTTGAAAACCGTACCTAATTTCCAGGCTTTTAAGACTTTTACGAGACTTTCACTTACCACAAACTACTTGTGGAATTGAGAAGTCTCAACGTAAAGCAGTTACTTCTGCCATTTTATTTGTAGGGAAATCAGAAATTAAATGTATTGACTGCAGAGATGAGTCGTGCTAAATATTTCATGGCAAAACACACCATGCAGTTTTGTTTTTTTTTTTAAAGACTCTTCTGGTTATTCTGAATTACTGATGGGGTTTTTTCCCCTTGGTTTGGCTACAAAGTCCAATCACAGAACATCTTAAGCCGCAAATTGAAAGGTTATAAGCAATTCTAAAAAAATATATTTGACCACCACCTTGTCTGCTTTTATATGCAGTAAATAAGTTGTTTATCTTGTCAAAACCTGAAAAAATAAAGAATGATGATGTGAAGAAACATCACTAACTCTGGTTCTGCAAGGACACATCCTTGTGAGCACAACTCTGGGAAAGGATCTACATACTTATGGCAGGAATGTAGTCACACAGAGAAATACGGAGTTTTAATAAGCAGACTTAAGCTTCAGAAGAACATTGGGAGTAGAGATTAGTTTGCACTGATGGCTACAGTCACGGTAAGACAGAAGAGATTGGCTAATCTGCATAAGACGGATTTAATTCTGCTTGCCTGCTCGTTGTGTGAGAAAAGATCTACTAGACAGACAGCAACAGTAGATCTCCTGGTTAAGCAAGTCTTTTTTACCCACCCTCAAAAAGACATTCTGGTCACACGTACCTGATTCATTCTGCTTGGTATTAGACACTCCAAAGTGCCCAAGTGACACCGCAATGACCTGGATGGTCCACATAGTCAATGGAGCGTGAGAGCAGTCCTCAGCTCTTAGCCAACGGAGTAAAACAGGACCTTCTAGGGGCTGATTCTGATGTTAAATGGTCTGAGTTATTCCCTCCATTGCCCACAGTTTAAAACTACATCAGTAACTGGAGCACTTCAGCAGATGTCAGAAGAGGGATGAATCATGGCCAATTGTGCTTTGCTTATTTTTTCTAGCAGCAACTTTCCTCGCTAGGGGAAGGTACCACACTGCTTACGAGAGTCCTGCAGGCAGGGGTTTGGTAGGACAGCCAAGCGACGCGAAACAAAAAGTAGGAACCAGGGGAAAAGCAGTGCAGGAGTTCCGCAGCTTAGGGGCTGACAGGAGAATAATCTACCTCAAGAGTCCTTCGAGTTCTAGGGACACAGCGAGGTGTTCTGCCATTCTGACAGACATCATGCCAGAATAATGTCATCTGTCTGGATAAACGTGGCACGTCTTGACAAAAGTAATCAGAAAGCAAAGACTGAAGTTTCTGATTAAACATGAAGAAATTATGAAAGTTTGTTGGTGAACCATGAGAGCAATATCTGAAAGTGTGCAAGCTGCACAAATGATGACAAGTTTTGGGTAGATACTATGAAATACTTTGAATGTGCAGTTGTAGGTAGCCAGGAATGGATGAAACAGTACTGGGTGGGGAGCGACAATATTTTCAGAGATGCAAGGTCCTTACCACTGAAAGGGATGAATATTAATTTAGGAGTTCAAAACAGGAAAAAAACATCTCTCATAGTCTGCAAATCTATTCACAGCCAGTTTCTCCAAGCAAGGTTTTAAACATGGTATGATGATGCTTATAGCTAGCAAACAACTACATTGATGAGATCAAAGATCAGTTCTAGACAAGCCTACAAACACCGACTGATAGCATGCTCAAACATGCCATATGTTATACAACGGTGGTTGCTGTTTCCAATACTAGTGCTTATGGACACTCAAAAGAGAAAGGAAGCCAGAGGGACCATACTTATTTCAGAAGAACATTTAAACCATCCCTTCCAAATGTCAGAACACAGAAAATAACTTATATTGGAAGCAATCGTCTGTGTGGTGACACTAAGCTTCAAACTCCAGAAAAACAAAACTGCTGAGAGCATTACAAAATATGACATTATGAGACCTACAGTCACTGTTTCAAACTGAATTTGAAGAACAGATATCAGGGACTTACAGCTACACGTTCTACCAGAGCAGTCAACATTAATATGACATGATCTTTCATGTTTGACACTGTAACAGATGTCACAATGACAGATGTACAAGGTAAGGAAATGAAATTTCAAGATAACTGAGAATACGTGGAACCATATCACAGAAACAAAATAGGTCAAAACAAGGAACTCCTCAAAACAAAGCAAGCAACATGAGAAAATGGAAGAGGAGGTACTTCACCACAAGAAGCTGAGGAGGTGCTGTAGGAGACAAACGCTCCGAACTCCGTGTCACTTTAACTGGTAAGCTGAAATGAACAAAGGGTGCTGGCAAATGTAAGTAAGGAAAGAGCAACAGAAAGAGTACGGAACTGGGCAGGAGAACTTTAGCGCTTGTTAAATAAACTCCACTTGGTTGCCTGTGTTAAAACACCTTTAGTTAGGCACCGCACTTATCTCATGTTGCAAACAAAGATGGGGAAGATGTAATTAGAGGGTTAAAAGGTGAGAAAGCTACCAGGAAACTGTTGTGAAATGCTAAACAATGCAATAAAAGGACTGTTGATGCTTTGAAATTTTTCAAGGTGCAAGAGCAGAAAAAGACTACAGAGAAGTGGGAGAGTGCTGTGCACTACAGCACAGAATATACATTCAATTCAGATCTTAGCATAAGCATTGGTGGCAAAGAAGCGGCAGCGGAGGGGAGGGAAGAGACTGGGAATGTCTGCGTTGCAGAGTTATGCCAGTAAAGCAAGTTTACTTCAAACCAAGAATAGTTTTAGGAGACAAGAAGGAAAATGAGCATACTTAGTTTTATATAGTTTTAAGACAACAAGAATGCATGAGCAGCAAATAACGTTATAAGACTGAGCCATCAAAAATCTACAGCTTACAGTATCACTTCAAATACTGCTTGCAGCTTAGCACCGGGATACGCAGAATCTGGAAACTAAAAAAATATGAGCAGACAACTGTTTTTTAAAAGTAAGCTAAAATAACGCTACGTAATAAATGGAATGCATTTATCGTAAGTAAAAAGTTTGAGAAAGAAAAGTTTGATTAAATCTTTATCACATTATCTAAAAAAGCTGTAAAAAATCTCAAAAACATACCTCGCACCTCAGCTTTGGAAGGAACATCATCATGGAAAGACAGATAGTTCACATAATCCCTTCATTGAACACTCTATCTTCTGACATGCCTTTTGAAAAACACCCATTTTCTGCCTACCTTGTATCATATCTGCATGTGCAGGTGAAGGGGCTGCCTAGTTGGGATTACTGGCTCCAGTCTGGAGACTGAACGTGCCCTTACAGACCTTATCTGAAGTGCACCGGTACCAACTGAACCGTTTTCCAGCCCTCATATCCCCAGTCTTAATTTATTTTAATGCCACTTGGAAGACGCTTTTAACTTTAAATGCATTGAACTTGCGCTTAATATTTTCACTGAATTGCATTAGAGGGTGGCAGTGTGCTCATCTGTGCAGAATCCCAGGATCAAGGCCCCAGTTTGTATGATACCTCTCGTCCTCGCTAGCCATGTAGAACCAACAGCATTCACAAAGCTGGCATGGCACTCATCTTTTTTTATGTTGCAAATTAAATAGACATGCTTCACTGCTGTAGCTCAGCAAACTGGAGTGAAAATTCACCCTTGAATGTACAAATCAATTTTGGTTTATATTTTGCTCCTGGATGCTGGGCTGTGACACTGACAAACACGGAGTTGCCTGACAAGTATCTTTTAGAAAAGGGGAAGGATAAAATATGGTGAAGGGGGGAGAGGCAATTCCTCTGTGTTTTCATTTACAAGCTGTTTACTGAAACATCTAAGATCTCCAGCATGCTCTGGTGATTGGCATTATCTGCAATATGCACATAGCAGCTGGGCAGAGATGGTGCCTTCCCTTTACCCCCTCCTCATCTCTATTTTCTTGTAGATGGCAAGCAAATGTCTTTCCTTTCAAAAAGTATTAGAAATCAGTAATGTAAAGGAGCAGAAAGACTAGCAGGCTGGCCATTCATTCCCTATGAATCATCCTGCAATTTCTTAGTTTGACAATTGTGCCTCATATATTTTAATATCGGTTTTGAAAGAAGAAAGCAAGTCAATTCATTCCTTAACAGCTCCCTGTAATTTCAGCTCGCTCTTTACTTATGTATGAAACTGACTTGGGTGAAAAAGGTTAGAGGCAGATGAATTTCCAGTTTCAGAGCTCAGGAAAGGCCAATAAAATGTGCAATAATCTTAATGTTTGGGTTTCACTGAGCTGCAAACACCTTTTATATTAACTGATAAAACACCACTAATGTCGCAACAGATGCTTTGAGTTTTAAGGAGATTTCCTGAACTCTTTTGCAAACTTTGAGTTCCCCAGCTACAAAACCTTCAATAAGCTCTTGGAAAGTACCAGCAGTGGAAGGCGTAGCTGCAGAGGCTGTATCTGTCAAGCACAGGATGCCTCTTGGCCCTCCAGCCATAAGAGAACAAATGAATTATAAGAAATTATAAGAAGAGTGAAAACTTTCTGCGGGTGTTCTTATTTCAGACCAGTTCCTGACCATGACAGGTTCTGTTTCTTGTGAAATGGCTCTTTTGCTCTTCCAGGGGGAAAAAAAAAAAAAAAAAATTACACCGGAGAATGAAAGAGTGACTTGCCTCTGCTGAGCATGCTGGCATTTCTGTAACCCCTAGGATTACTTAATATTCTTACACTAAGCACCCAAATGCAGCACTGCCCTGAAAGGCCCGGTCTAGAAAGCCCGCTCCAAACAAGTCTAATGCGCTGTTGTAACACTGACTTCAGTACAAAGTACAGTAAAAGTTGGTATTAAAGATTAACAATGAATTACTCTGAGATTTTTCCATGTCATAGTTGGATATGTATTTTGGGCCAGATCTCCTCTGCTCATAAGCCAGCATAACTGAGCTGAACTCCATACAATTACATCCATTTACTCTTGGAGAACACCTGAAGCTCTCTCACAGGCACTGAGCTACCAATACCTGCATTTACCCCATTACGGCATAGTTTCTCCTGACTACAACTGGTGAAATGTATTTAAGCCATAATGAATTTGGCACAATATTTTGTTATTTTTCTCTCCTAAAGTTAAAACAAAAGCTCTCAGCCACTATGTGGCTGAGCACAAAATCGCTGGGAGGAATAAAGGAAGGGATTTTGCTGATTTCACTGCTCTCCAAAGCAGACTAACGTCATTTGGGTTAAATGAACCAGAAGCTTTGTTTCTCCTACTTGCCTGCACTTATGCCATCATCCTGTGTTTTTCATGTTCCTGCACCATTCTGAGTATCCCGGTCTCAATGTACCGGCATAAGTCATATTTATCATCTGCAAAGTCATTCCTTGGTTTGAATTTTTATGCAAATGCACAGATAAAAGTATCTAAACTGCAGGGTTAAGATGTACCCCTCCTCTCCTCTCCTTCCCACCTATCACCTCCCACAGCTACTTTACATGCCGCATTCAGCAGCCAGGGCTCTGAAGAGCAGCTCTGCCAATCCAGCACCATGAGGCTTTTCAATGGATCATAAAGAACGCTATAACAACAAGAACAACAGCTTCCAGGAGGAGAGGGGGAGAGTTATGGAGGTGGTGGAGATAGAGATTCTCGCTCCTGTAAACTGCCAGCCACCCTGCCCTGCCCATAAAGCAGGGCATACGAAGAATATCAAGCATACCTGAAAGAAAGGACAGTGTCTTTTGATTCCTGCCTTATACAATCAATTCAGAGATTAGCAAACAGATACCAATTGTTTCTCACACTGCAGGATTTCTGCAAACAGATCAGAAGAGGAAAATTAGCAATATTAAATGCTACCTCTTAAGTAGGCTGAGCTCATTCATTGCCAAGCTACTAGCAATTCAGTTCAATGCCTGCAAGAGAGCTATCAATCACAAAACCACTTGCTTTTGTATCTGTGCTAAAATCCATATACTTCCACTCTATTTTCTGTTTTATTATATTTGAAGCCATAGTTCCATAGATCATCTGGATGTCTTTAGTGCAGTCATCATCATTTCATGAGATGAAATTACATATATAAAATCTCTACTCAGACTGCACATCTACTGTGGTTATCTTCCACACAGATTTACCTGGTAGGACAAAACCACGGAGTCCCACCAGGCTGAAACTCTCCCCCCTTCTCTCTCTCCCGTTGGTCCCCACTAGCACCAGCTGGCACTCTGCTTGCTATCACACCATGTGCTCCAACGGTGGCAGCGCACATCACCACATTATCCCTTCCCAGTTTAAACCTCCCAACCAACTGCTGCTGTTTGGTTGTGTCTGGCAGTATCTGATGGAGGTATCTGGCGTGCTCAGTTCCTGGGTTCCTCCAATAAGGAATGTATGTCTAATCCTTATGACTTCATGGATGTATTTAAAACACTGGCTGAGCACAACCAAACAGTCCACAATCTAAGAAAGCAAGTAAGAACTTAGCACTTGAACCAAACATATACAAAGTTCATAACGCACAACTTTAAAATATCAGAGCTTGGTTAATACTGCAGCCCTTACTAATTCAAATTTGGGGCTACTACGCAAATGCAATGCAGTGCAAATCAGCCAATTTAATAACTAACAACTGATAATTGCCACAATCACTCCCTCTTCCATGTCTTTTAAAAGTCTGAGTTTGCACTGGAAACTTCCCTATCACAGGTAGTTTGGTTTTTTTCATTCTTCCTGGGGTTTACTCATGAGTGGGGAGGAGCTCAGAAGGATGATGTAGTGTCTGACGAGATCGCCGATACCTGTATTTTAGAAAACTGGAACCTTCAAACAATACACCCATTTGGAACTGTCCAGAGACAACCACAACTTTAATTTATCATTTACTGTCTCAGGAAGAAAGACTTTTCAAGACAGACAATTACGGATGAGCACAAGTAGTTGGTAATTGGGGTTAAAGATTGTGCAGGTAATTTGTTACCTACAAGTCTCTCTCCAGAGCTGATTATAATTGGAGCTGTGTGAAATATTCTTGTCTCCTGAATTTATTGGATCTTTATTTTGGATTCAGAAGAAAAGGTTTTATCTAGGATGTACATATAGACAAGAAAGTGTAGTTGGATTCTATCTAAAAGAACTCTGCCTTTTGAAAACTATACCTTGTCAAACTAAGATTCACAATGAACCATAGAAAACAAATATTCCAGAACAACCTCCCAATAAGTTTGCAAGCTCTCTGCTATGAAAGTTTCAAAACCCAACAGTATTTCTGTAACCCATCTCTTCTTGATTACTGAATAATGAAAGGTCACAGTAATTATTCCCACCTATGGGGAAAGCGAGCTTACACAGAGATATTACCTGAGATCGCACACTACTTTGGGACAGAAACAGAATTGCAACTCTCAGTATGGGAATTCTATCAAGAAGGCACAGTGCCCTTCTTAAATTTGATCTATTGAGCAAGGCTACACTGATCAGCTCACTTTAATTTTATAATCCTTCTTGTGCTACATTTTGCATGGAAGTGCATTTTATGGATTTAATGCATTTTGGCAGAGCTCATTTCTCCCAGTGATGACAACACTGAGCATCAGGAATGAGCACCGCTGATAAAACACTCTTTCTGCCCTAGCATATTGTTGGGATGCTGCATCTGGCCTGTGTGAATGGCATTCATTAGAGCTGGTACACCAAGATAATGATATGCTGCAGCCAATTATGTCATTCACTTGCTCTCTCACCAATTAGCTCTGCCTGCCTGTCTAGCTGGTTCCAGTAAGGACTGTTGCCAAGACTGAGAAAAGTAAAATTCTTTAGCCTTTGGGAATATGCATAATGCAGTTTTAGTCAGTTTTCAACCACCTTCAGGAATCTCAGGGCATAGACAGATGATCACAATCAAAAAGACCAAACTTCTTTGGAAAGCACCAGCTGAGGTGCATTTTATTCAAAGCCGGTACTCTAAAAGTAATTTGGTGCTATACTGCAAAGTGATAAATTCTTATTTAAACTGAGACTCCTTCATTTTCTCATGACTATATTCTAAAATGGACATACATGTCTTTTGCAGTCCAAGCATGTTCTAGACACATTGTTAACACCAAATCCCTGGTACTATGATCATTTACATCCCCTGCGAAGGCAGTTGCCAGTCAAGGCTCTGTCCCGGTGTTGCTTAAACCATCTGTAGCGTACACAGAACTTCAGAAAATATCTCACAGAGATCTGCAACTGTGCCACCACAGGGGCACACATTATACATTTCTTTCATAATAAACTGAGAGTGAGTTTGGAGGTACATAATTTAACCACTATACAGCAACAGTTATCTTATTACACAACTACACCATAACGCACTGTTCAAAAACATATACACTTGTACACACACAGGTGTGTATATATGAAAGAAGAGCAATAGATATAATTAGTGTACTTAACGACCATTAATTGCTTTTATAGCTGTGTGAGATAAATTGATACCACAGGCAGCCATAATCAGATGTCAGGCTTTGCAAGCAAATGACCGACTGTGGGTGCTGGAGGGGAATCTCACCCACCCAACAGCTCCCCCAGTTACGGCTGAACACAACTCATGGGGGGCCAACAGGAATAGATCCTGCAGCTACAGCTCTACATGGAAGTTACGGATATACTCCAGATTAAGAAAGCATTCATGTACTCAAGACAGATCAGAACAATTCTGTAAATACATCTTCCTGATGTGAAGCCTTTGCATCTCAGTTATGCCCATCTGTAAAATGGGAATTAAAATACATTTCTTCTTTCTACTCTTTCTTCTCTCCTCTTCCTCTAATTCCTTCTCTAACCTCCACTAGAGAATTCATTGCTCTTGCAAACTGTTTAGCATGAGAGCTTTTTCTTAATACATATTTGAACGTATTAAAAGAATGGAGCTGCAAGGCTCACAGGAACACAAATAATAAAATTATGGCAAAGAAAGTAGAAAGTTCCTGCTCTGAATCATTCTTAGAGACTAGATAAAACAGTGACATGACAATTCAGATATCCCTCTTGTGACAGCAAAAACCTGGTTGTAGACATACTCTAAAGGCTTAGCTGTGGTCAAATAATAATTTCCAGATCAATAAGCCTAATGCAGTATTTATGCAGGCTCTATACTTTAATTAT
The DNA here is from genome assembly GCA_013398295.1 of Chionis minor. NCBI lineage: Eukaryota > Metazoa > Chordata > Aves > Charadriiformes > Chionidae > Chionis > Chionis minor. The sequence continues at coordinate 554,322 of VZSF01008260.1, forward strand.
GCCAAGATTGTAAGTTTAATTTAATATTATTCCTGCTGCGGGTGTTCAACGGTAGGCAGTTAAAAGAATGCATGTCCCTTTCAATCACAGCTTGTAGAAAATGGACTCAATTTCCTGCTGCACAGCACAGTGACCGGAACACGACAGGAGTAGGACTTAAGATTGTTTTAAAGGCTCAGCAAAATTTCAGAAGGGTGGCTAGGAATATGTATATTTCAGTAGCATTCTGCAAAATCTAACTTTGCTTCTAATGTACCTGCTTTTCTGCCTGTTGTGTTCTTCCTGCAGAAAATGTGATGGTTACATAAGCTTGTTTTTATTTTTCTCTCTGTAGATACACATAGAACACCCTTCTTTTCCATTGACATTTTGTGAAATCTCTCCACATGCTTGAGAACTGTACAAAACCTAAGCAGCACTTGACATCCTCTAGACAGCTGTTGAGTAGAATGTTAATAGTTCACAGCATTAAATTTCACGAACTTGAATTTCTACCAGTTTTCAGGCAGGCAGCTGTTTCCTAATACTTTTTTTTTTTTTGGATGGCAATGTTACAATCCCTTCCCTGACAGTTTTGATGAAACTCTATGACAGTTCTAGATGTTCTGATGAAAGGTATCCATGGAATGATGGATGAAGACTAAGGAAGATGAGGAAGAGAAGGGGAAAGGATATAAGGCAAAGGTGGCTAAAGGTGAGGTTTACCCTAAAGATAACTGCAGTGAAGATGTATCTTAAGAGGTACAACTATGATAAACCCCTCAAATTCCATTAACCGCAGAACAGTAGTGAATATACAAGACACACTTCTTTGCATATTAAACTGAAAATATGTCACATATGTCTGTCACAGATGGACTGAAAACCTTTTACCAGATTTAACCTTAGTGTGATAAACCAGGGAAGAGCAGCAGGGGCCGGTTATATGAGAGACCATGTCCTTTGTGATTATTTACGGAGGAAAAGAGAGAGAGAGAGTGACAGAGAAGTGTTGTAGACAGAGAGATGTGAATAGCCATCTTGGATAGAGAAAGAGACAACATGGACAGATAGAAAAATAAACCCAATACTTATAATGAGAACAGTGTGAAAAATAGAAATGACAATATGCAAAATTCCAAACCAGTCCTTCAGAACCTTAACCTCAGCATGTCAGTGCATGTATTTACTGGAACCAAACTCCCATCGTCATGAAAAGCCTTACTCCCCAGCAGCAAAACCCGGCGAGGCATCTCTTCACAGTACTGTCTCATCTGCTGCAGCACAAGAGTAGCAATAACAATGCACGTACAGGGGAAAAAAGAGAGATGAGCAGTTGTGGTGGATGGAAAATTACAGACAAATTAGCAAGATCACAGCAAGAGCAATCATTTCTGTCACCAACAGAGAGAATTTTTCCAGGCAAAAGGATAACAGGAGTTACTAGCTCTGTCACTGTTATCTTCAGCAGAAGGCTGTTACCTGTCTTAAGGCACCGAAAGACTCTACCAGCATTTGAAAGTTAGGCGCAATACATCTTTTTAAACTAATCAAGCTTCACTGCTCTCGCAATACGTTAAAGCATTTAAAGTCTGCCCAGAGTCAATAGTAATTACAGAAATTCATCATGGTTGCCAATCATGCAGTTCCAACCCAGGGTGCTTGTTATTGCTAAACTACAGTTTGTCAGCCTTGATTTATTTCTATAGGACACCAGCCCCTTGACAGCTGGAAGTGGCACCGCTTACAAGATTGGACAATAGGCGCTCCATGTGCTAGGAAACATTTCCGTCAGGTCTGGCTTTCTAACCAGGCACCGGGACCACGCTCACATTCTGATTTCCTGCTCCACAGGGGAGGATGCTAACAGGTCCTCGTAACCAAATACAGCGCACAGAATAACCTTCAATGCTTCTTCGCTACACAGCAGATGTTAAATGAATGCCTCAGGTTACAGGAATTTCATTAAACGTGAGAATCGCACCTCTCTCTTATCAATATGAGCTCTGCCAATAAAAAGACATGTCTTCCTAAGGGAAAATTCAGCCCCTGCTTGGCCAGGACTTTATTCTTCTCTCGACTCTCCCCTCCAGCCTGCAGACCAAACGCAGCAAGAATGATACAAAGAAAGTGATACAAATCTCTGAGCATCCATAAGGAAGAAAGGATGGAAATGAGGGATAAGGATGCGGGCTAAGGCACTTAAAATAAATTAGAGCACTTCCCGAGAATCTTTCCTTTCATATTTCACAAGGCAATGCCCTTGAGCTTCGGTTTCTGTAGCACCTGCATTTACACACAGGGCTCAGTAACCTTATCTACTGATTTATCATCCACACGCCTGCTTCTGCCCCTGTGCCAGCTCTACACCTCTGCTCGCTGCCATGGCGTGTGTGTCCTGTGCTCAGCACTGGCAGGAAAAACACAGGGGCACGTCCTGAAAACCACAGGAGTCAAAAGCCAGAAGAAAGGGACCTGAAGGGTACCGGGCATTTTGAAACTCTGGCTGATATTAAAGTGAAAAATAAGATGACCCGGGCAACTCAAAATGAGTAACTGTCTCTTTCAACTCTTAAGTCCGTAGTCAGAAAGCAAGACAAATTTCAGAACTGACCTTCTCTACAAATATTTCCACTGAAACAGCATAAATATAAACACATTTTTTAGCAGACAATCATTCAGCTGCTTCGCATATTTCATTGGGATGTTTCTGGTGTAAAAGCAGCTTTCTAAACAAGCAACATTTTGTGAAAATATTTCAATTGTTTTTTCAGAAACAAAACTATGAAATTGTTCATCCTTTGACCAAGTGGGAATCAAAGTTCCCTGTACTGCTGAAAATACACTTTTTAGGATGTTAACATTCATAGATTCTTAAAGTTGAAAGGCGGCTGCATAATCAACTGGACGGAGGGTTGGAATTAACAAAGGTCACAAACGCTTCATTCATAATTTTTGTTTCTAGCTCAAAGTTGCAATATGAGCTAAACTTTTTCTTAGAAAGAAGCAAAGTCTTAATTTAAAAACTAAAAATTACAGATAATTGACCTTGGCCCTATATAAAACTTTACCTCTGGGGATTGAACTTCCATTCTTATTTCTTTTATTTTAAGAAATTTAAGGCACATTTTAAGTAGTTGTTGATCATTTGCCCTCCTTTGTAATCAGATGCAATTAGGAATTACCCTCCTTTGTAATGAGATGTAATTATGGTTTCTGTGATAGTCTAACACCCAAGGCAATCTTCCTCTCACCCTTCTGTGTTGACAAGGGAAGTTTTTTCTGACTATTCCAGTGAAGGGCTGTGGACCTTCCAGGGGCCTGCTGCAATTAGCTGTAAATGGCTGTGAACGAGACACGCTGAGGAACACGCGTAATGACTAACCTTCCAAAGGCTCATAAAATATTCAGCACCTCAGGATTGCTTCGGGTAGTTATATTAATCTAAGTGTGCACCTGTTTCTGTATGTCTGCAATGTGCATACAAGTACACAAATAGGAATGATGCGGAAAGGAACTTGGCTAAAAGCATATTTTTAACAAATTATGCAGCTACTTCTTTCCAAACTTCAAAATGTGTTTGAGGAGAGTGTGACGTAGGGTGTAGACTTCCACGGACATTTTTAACCCCACAGTTTGCTGAAGCCTACATGTGTTTTGCAATTAATGCAGGCAAAGCAAGATTGTGTCTGAGAAAGCCCGTAAAGAAAACAATCACTGCCATGGGGCAACGCCATGCTTTAGGATACGCTCTTCAAGTACGTACTAGCAATTTTACACCAACGAAGAGTGGTCAATTCCTACAAAATATGTACAGAATGATACAAATGGCAGAAATCATACCTTTTTATAGAACCAGAACACAGAAAAAACCCCAACTTGCCCAGTAGTAATTTGTGTTGTCTTATTCTGTCCTTTTTTTTGCAGGACCTGAATACATTTCATGAATTCAGAAGATGCATTAATAAATGTGCTAACAGAGCAATTAGGATCTATCATGGAAGGGTCATTCTTTGTTTCACTCTCTGCCACATGTAGGAAAAGAGACTAGCATGCAAAGTTGAAAATACAGTTTGGGAAAGGGACAAATGAAGTAGTAAACATAGAAGGTGTGCAGGACTCAAGCTGTAAGCAGGTGCTGCACAAAGCCTTGCTGAATTCGGGGCGATAATTTGAGAGTATGGTACCTAGTATACATCAGCATTTACAACACTATTTTATATCATTTATTTTAACCAATGTATGATAGAGATTGAACAGGAATAGGAGAGGGATTTTTATTTAATTGTGAATATTATTGAATGAATTCAGGATACTGATTTAGTCCAAGGTTCTTTTCTGAGTGAAATTCCTCCTCAGAGGCATTTCTTCTGGTCGCTGCTTCTTCTATAGAACAGACTGGCATGATTAATCCAAACAAGAGGGATTAATTGGACAACCTTCTGCGTCCTGCAAGCAGCTCAGGGAATTGGCAAACTATTATCTGCTCAGATCCTCTATTTCATCACATGAATCACCCTGCCTTGAGCATCACTCTATATAAAGCAAAAATGGAGAGCCTGCAAAGTGTCTCTCCTTTTTATTTATTGTGAGCACTTCTCAAAATATGTATCCACTTTATTATTTTTCCCCTTCCAGTCCAATTAGTCCGTGTTCTCACAGATGATTTTTCTTTGTAATTCACTTATTTTTAATTGGTGTGGAGTTCTGTTCTGCACCAGTTTTGCAGAAATGAAATATCTGAAGAGCAGCTGAACTGTGTCTCTTTACGCCTCTATAATTTCTCCCACTTCAGAAAAAAAATAGTGCTTACTGCCACAGATCACTGGATGTGCAATGCCTTCAAATTGCTGGGACAAAAGCAAATGCCATTTCTTATCGATGCGTTTGAGCCAAGGGGTTAAATTCTGATTTACATTATCTAAATTTGGAGCAATGCCAGTTCCAACATTCTGACTGTAAAGGTACCAAATTGTGCAGGTGGAGGCAAATATTTGTGTACAGCCGCAGAAGGACAACAGCTCTCTAATGTTAAAACTGTTTAGTTTTTTTGCTTGTTGTTTATGATGCCTTGGCGTGGAACTCGGTGGGCAAACTCTATTAACGACCACTGCTAGAAAGACCTCGTATAATATTTCAGCTTTACCCTGATGTAACCAATATGTGAAGTTTACCCCTTTCATCCCTTCAGTTCTGCTGTTACTAAAATTTACTGTCTGAGTTTTTGAGGTCTAGTCCAAAAAGGCTTGTTCTGATGTCCAGTGGAATTAGCTGGAACCATTCTGCTTGTTTTAGTGGGCATCACATCAGGCAGTTAATCACATTCCTCCTAGTCACCAGAAATCCCATTTACCCTTCTGGATTCCTTTTCCTCAGTAGGTGAAGATACAGTCAATAGCATTATCTGCAAAGTGCATATTGTGTACATTAATCCAACTGCCAATGTTGCAAAAGGGTCAACTGCTTCGGAGAGAGCAAAGAATAAAGTAGTACACCATGGGCACAATTCTTTGGATTGCCAGCTCTGTGCAATAGATCACAGGGGATTTTCTGTAACTAGCTTGAAAAAGATACTGAACGGGAGGCAGAGTCCATTACTGGCGGAAGAAAAGGCCTGTCAGAAAACCCCAGGCAGCAGGGATGTAGCTAAGATCAGTACAAGAGAAAGTTTCTGCAATCCATCAAGAGAACTGTGTGCAGGTGACCCACGAATCACCTCACACCATTGTACTTTGCAGCAGGCAGTCCTTGTTGGAATTGCCCCTCTGGGCGATGAAAGCACTCTGTGTGACACCTGCGAATTTGCCCTTTACTGCTGCAAACCCAAGCTGTTAAATATCACGCTCTTTTGGCTGTGATTTACTCTATTTATGGCCCTCCTTCCACCCAACCTTTCCTTATCACAAGGGATCAATTCTGGACATACAACAAAAGGCAACAATGGTTTTAATAAAAAACAGAAGGACAGGAAAGATTGATTTCGCCAATGAAGACAGGCTGTAGCAATGGAGAAAAAGAAAGCAGGCAAACAAGAAAGAATAATATCAATAAAAAGCACATTGGTGGCTGCACCAACCCATAGGCACATTTATAGTAGATGAAACCAGCTGTGTTTTCTTAATATCCCTTGTTTCTTCTGTATTCAACAACTCTTCTAATTTAAAGGTGGGTACCTAAAAACGTTCCTGACGTTCTTCCATTTGACAAGAAATGACTTCAAGGAAGAAGTATAGTCCTGTAAGACCTATAAGTCTTGATGCAGAAGAGCTAATTTCTCTTGTGACCTTGTGAGTGTCTTATTAAACTCCTGTGTTATTCTGCTTTAGATAAAATTCCAGACTTGGCAAAGTGCTATCAAAATAAGGTCCCCTCAGGACTCTGGTGTTGTTTTTTTTTTTAGACCACACATTAACAAAAAGCATTCAAATACAGCATGTAAGTAGTCTTAAAAAAAGAGTACTTTGCATTAGAATTCATAAAATATCTGATACTTTTCTTTGCCTTCTTATATGCAATGTCATTTTCTTGTAAACAGAAATATGTTTAATAGTTTCAGGTATATAATGTCTTGTCTGGACAATATGTAATCAGAAAAGGAATTCTGTTCTCACGAAAATACTCTCCATGAAGTATTTTGCAATATTGGTGAAAGAGACGTATTACATGTAATGAGAGCACCAAACATGGAAAAGAACTCTGTTTATAACGTGACTTTAAGGTGATCAGACAAACTTCATGTTGACTTTCATTTCAAAAAGGGGGAACACTACAAATCTTAAGTTACCACAAATAAGCTGATAACAATTACCTGTGAAATGCAGTCTTCTTTCAGCTGCCAGTTGCTCAGAAGGCCTGCGAGAGCATACAAGTGGAAATCAAGGTTGTTTTTGTTTTGTCACATCTATCAGGGAGCTCATCAGGCTCACACTGTACTGGCTCCAGTGCCAGCATTCAGCCTCCTTGCCATTTGTAATCATCTGCAAAACCAAAACATGTTCTCAAGCCAAATAAATCTTTAATAGCTGGAGTCAGAGATGTCATCTCAATGTGCACATAACTATTTCTGGCGCTCTCGGAAACCAGTGCTAGAAAACTGTGGAGAAGGGTGTAAGTCAGTCTTGGAATTTGCCACCATTCATGTGAAACAAATGTGTTGCTCTGCAACCTCAACAGCAATGTACTTTTCAAAATAGCCCATGGCAAAATTTTCAAGAAAAATTAAACCAACTACCATACAAAGCTGCCTTTGGCAGGAGGCTTTTGATTTCATGTGTTTGAAAGAGCGTTACACTCCATGGAAGAGAAAGATGTAATACCTGCCAAAGGAAAGCATCCTCATTGCTTCCTCACAAATTACATACGTATGCACAAATTCATCAAAGGATGCATCTTAATAAAACAGTTTCATCAGCTCTAAAGAGGCTGCGTTTGAATAATAAAGATGGGTTTATTTGAATTTTCTCTGCACAGAAGTAAAAGGCTCTAAGGGTTTCAGTATGAAAACCTTAAATGTTTTTTATGCTGTGTATATTCTCGCAGACTTGAATTTCTTCTGAAAAAGAGGGTGCAGTACTAATTTGTCAGGCAGTACAGATGACATTCAGTTTTGTTGCAGGGGGGAAGGAAAGCTACGACCCTTAAAATGGTACGTAAAAATGGTGTTTGCTCTCTTTAATGAAGATAGATTTTATCCAATTGGAGTGCAGGTTCTTAAGAGCAAGGATATAGGATGCAAATTTGTGCATAAAACACCACTATTACCAGTTTCAAGGTTCTGTAAAAATATTAATTAGCATCATTTAAAGGGCAAAAATAACCCTAGCGTGGCTTGGAAAGGAAAAATTTTAAAGAAGCTACATTGACTTACGCCAGGATTTGGCTCATATTTTTCTATGCAAAGCCAATAGTTTATCCTGAATGAAATGCCAACTTGGAAAAGAATGTATTTTTTCAGTCTCATGACAAAATTGCATCCTTCCTTTCAGTTACAGACTGACAACTTTTATACAAAAATGAACCTAATGTGAGGCACAACAGTTTATTTATTGGAGTGGCGTCTAGTACCGCAAATAGTGGCACAATATTTTTTCTGCCCATCTTTACGGTGAGGGTCAAGTCCTCCTCTTATTTGTAGCACTAAAATCTACACTAGTTCCAGTGGTTTTCAAAAGAATATTCCAGATTCATCTCACTGAGTTTAAAAGGGAGTGTGGCCTCTTCTCACTTGAGTATACATCAGTGATTTAGAAATTAATTTTCTATGAAATACAATCCATTGTAATGTCACATGTTGTACAATACAGAACACCAGGATGGGAAAGCAGTTTTAACAAGTGAAATTTAGAATTAATGTTATAATTGGGGAATATAAATGAAGTGTGATTCAGTCACTGGGGAATCATTATTTTGGTAGATACCGTGTAACTATCTACATCTCTCTATTACACAGTTACAAAGTACAAACTCTGAAGGACTCAAAGCCTTTTTAGAAAACCAATTTGTGTAAAAGCAAGGTAGAAAAGCTTAAAAACCCCCTTGCTATTCAAAGCATGAATGCCCCCTCAACCTAGTACTTCTATTGAATTTATAGACTGTTCTTATGAATACATGTCGGTCACTCTGGCACACTGCTAGGTTAAGGGTTCTCCCGTCTATTGATCTCAGCACAATAAGGAGTAATCAGAGCCACCGAAATTTGATTTTTATGTGATGGAAATGTGCTGAATCATAGCTTATTGTTACACCCGTGTGTTCCAGAAACATTTAAAAAACAGAGGTGGGGGGAGGGCTAAATCAAATCACATTCAATGCATGTAGGATAAACGTCTTTCGAAGACATTGAAGGGTCATCAAAAAAAGCCTCTATGAAGAAAAGAGCCCTAAAATAAAAACCAAAAACAGCGGGAGCAGCAGACTCAAAATTGTGGAAATGAAAACCTAATTTTTAATTCAAGTTTCTAAGAACACTCACGGAGCTATAAATGTATATGTGAATGATGTTATCTTAAGAAGACATAATTACCTGTTTTAGAGTTGCAGTTGTTTACATTGATGAATCTGGTTTAAGTCCCCTTTTAGAAAGGGGTTGTGAGCTCAGCTCTCGTCGCTGCAAAAAAAGAGGTGAAGGTGTTTGGCAATTTGCAAATTCAGGCCAAAGAGAGAGAGAATAATTGATGGCAATGCTTGATACAAAAAACTTATTAGTGTAAGACTGGGGTAGGAACTTACGGAGTGAATGCCACGGTACAATGAGGAAGACAAATCTCAACTCAAATGAGCATAATGAAGCTATTAGGACACCTCGTATCTGTTCCTACCATGATAGATGCTACGTATATGCCGGTAAGTCATACACATAATAGATTAGACACAATTTAAACAACAGAGAGATTTCAGTGATATTGGGACTACAGAAAATCTATGCAAAGCCATCTGCACAAAGGCCTCAGAAGCTGAATACGCACCACTGAAACAGTAGAGGACAGGTGACACCACCCAAGAGGAGGTGATGAAGTTGTCAGGCACACTCTGCATTTTATGGTACAAAGAAATGAGCAAGTGGCTGAGCAGTCAGACACATGGGCGTGTGTTTCTGAATACTCACACAGACCTGTTTGTACCTACGAGACAGACACCTGTACAGGAGACAGGTAGGCGATGGTTTGCCTACGCGTACAGAGCCAGCTACAGGTATAAATCAAATATATATAACTCTGACAAAAGCAGACCGCTGTGAAAGAAGTTAGCAAACACAGAATCTCACCAAGACTGAATGAGTCTATGTCACAACCAAGTTTTTCTTTTCCTTTAAGAATGTAAAAATTCACATAGCTTTTAAAACAAGTTCTCCGTTCTTAAAATGTAAAAGTGCAAATAGTATCCGATTCTTCATTACTTACCCATTGCTTCTGTTTCTTTCCCTGCACTGGATTAGGGTGTATAAATACTTCATGAGAACTTTATTTATATAGTCTCAAATAAAGTGAAGCTTCAAACCCAAAAATATTAACTCTGGGATACTCTGGTATAATAATTGGTTGCCTGCAAGTATAAAAGTTAGTAGAAAAGTACATAAATGTATCATAAAATCACAATTGAAGTTAAAATGAAAAATTTAGATCTTAAAAGTTGAAGGCAAGCATACTAAAAAAAGCAATAAACTCAGTCATATCTAAGAATAACAAAAATAATGCTGGCTTTCCTTGATGCCAGAAAGACTGACAAATGGGATCAGCTATAGCAGGATTTGAAAAACACTCTGGGTGACAGAGAAGATTAATATTATTGTTAATATTGTTGTTGTTGTGATTCTGTATTAGTGGAGGTATCACAATGACACTGTGTAAATTAAGTTCTAGTAATTAGCTGTTATATTTCACCCTTGAGAGGGCATCATTTCAGAAATTGCTAACAAGAAAACTAATTAATGTCAACTTAGCTTAGATGATCGCTTCTGTGGTGTGGCCATCTCCCCAGCTGGGACGGGTTTGGAGGGGCTGGATCCTCCAAGGCATTTCACAATTTACTCGTGAGGTCTCAGCACTGCAGGGCTAAAGGCAAACGCCCCAAGGTCGGGCTGTTGTGCAGATCCCCCCCCACTGCTACTTACCACAGACTGAACCAACGGCCTGGAACTTCCAGCACCATTCCGAGTGCCGTACAGTTTGCAGTCCGACGAGTGCTGCCCTTTGCCAGGCCGCTCCGTGGATCAAACCCGTCACGGACAGTGGGACAGTCGGCGGGGGAAGCCCCCACGGCGAGCGGGTGGGCTGAGGTGCTGGGAAGGGAAGAGAAGGGAAGGAAATTACAAGGGCTGCCGTTTGGCCGGGAGCGCAGAACCACAGTCTTCCAACAGCAACCCCTTTTAACGCTGATGATCAGCCTAACAACTCATTTCTCCGAGCCCGTTGTTACCTCTGAGGAAGAGGAGGAAAGCACGCCGTCAGCACCCTGCCTTGGCTCTGGCTGCATTTCCAGCGAGCGAGAGAGCGGCAGAGTGGGGGAGATAAACGCGACAGACGCCCCGAGCTCACCTGCAGGAACTCAGCCCTGCAGCTGGGGCTGGCGGTGCCCCCGGGCGCTCTCCTGTACCCCTCATCCCAGCCGCGCTCCAGGCACGTCAGCTGCACCCGATCCTGCTGAACGGAGCGGCCCAAGCCTGCAAGCCTTTTGTGAACTCTCTGTACCTTTTATTCTACAGAAAAGTACTCCTTACTATTTCTTGAGAGTATTTACTGTACATTTTGTGAGATTACAAGCCCAACACAAAAACATCAGTCTGTTTCATTTTTTGGAGTGAGATAATGAATATGGCTCCATTATCTGCACAAATAGCTTAAACTTAAAAGAGGTGGGCGTTGACGTTTTTGTCTCTTACAAAATAGTTACGAAAATAAGCTTTTTATTTGATAACACTCAGACAATACCTTGGAAGGTGAATGTGAGCATGACTTAGAATAAAGACAGACTCTCTATGGATTAGACTACGAAACTACTAAACGTAACCCAGCGTAGGCTGCTGGGGAGATCAACCCTCTCCTGTTCGCTGCGGGGAGGGAGCAGCCGGAGGGGAAATCCATGCAGCAGCCCACAGGACGAATGCAGCCTGGAGAATTGCTTCTAAGCCAGCCTTAAACTACCACATTCTGTTAGCAATAACAACGGAAGCTCAGAATCAATCTTTGCATTTCTCCCTCTTTTATCCCCCAAACACAAACCCACTGCCCCGGCACTGTCCCGCCGCGCGCTGAGCCCTGAACCGGCCGCTCCTTCATTCAGCGGGGCCTGAGGCGCACTGAGAAACCCTCGACGCCCAGAGAACTCGAAGAACTCTGAGGGGAAAAATTAAATAAAAGAGGGATTTTTTGCCCTAGAAGGTTCCCTGGGGACTTGCCTTGCATGGGGGAGGTGAACACAGCTCCCGACAGGGGCCCCGGCGCTCGCCTGGACAGCCGAAAGACTGCGCCGGCCATGGCAGAAGCTTCTGGAACCGGAGGTGTGAAGAGAGCCTCGGGTGGGGCCAGCCCTGAGGACAGGCAGGGCTCCATCCCCATTGGCTGGGGGGAAGGCGGGGTTGAGCCCCATTGGCTGGGGCAGGCCAGGGAGGCGGGCTCAAGCTGGAGCTCATCTCCCCCAGTGCTGAGGGCTCATGGCGGCCTCCGCCGCCCACCTCCGCCAGCCACAACCTCCCGCCTAATGCCCTGTACGGTCCGTGCAACCGCCCTCGCCTTCGGCGGGCTCTTCCCTTGGAAAGCCCCCCGTTAACTTTTAAAAACAAACTGGTGGTTTTTGTAACGACGCTCGTATTTTCCAGCCGTCCGTGGTGGGAGGTGCCAACACCAGCACCAGAGACGGCCCCCAGCGCAGTCCCGCTCGCTCCCGGGCTCCGTCTCCATGAGATTAGACAATGGATTGTGCTCTCCCTGGGCGCGAGCCAGAGCCCATCGAGACAACTGCTCCAGCTTCAAAGGGCTTTGTAGAAAGAAATCCCATGTATCAATCCGTTCAGCAAAAACTGGGCTTTCAGCACCGAGAGCTGCAGATTTCCTCAACCATCAAAGGGGCAAGAGAACAGACCGGCTCTGAAGGCGTTTGTGGAAAGGCTGCCCTTCCAGTACGCCAAGTTTTCACTCAGTTTTGCAAAATTTCCCTCCGAGCCTATTCTTTAGAAGACGCAAGAAATGCTCCTCCCCTCCTTTTGGAAAGAGCAGTTATTAAATAGGCTCAAAATGTATTAATGAGCCACGAATAAAAATATAAATGGCAAGTGTTTGTGATTTTGTTGCCTTCTAGAGAACAAAAGCAGAAAAATTACGTATTCTTGCCTGTTTATCTGGGGAATACATAGGACTAGACTCTGGTACATATATCAGCATTTACTTAAGCCTCAATTTTGCCACTACATCTATTCACCATTAGAAAAGCAACAGAAGTTTCTCAAATAAACATGAGTGTGAAAGACATTTCATAAGATACCTTTCTCCTTTTTTAGGCATTAAAATTCACACCTGTTTAGAGGCCAGAACACATCTCCTATTGCATCGTTATCACCAAAGTTCTGTCAACGTCGTTCTTCGGACCAACCCCTTTGCAAAGCACTGAATTTCACTTTGGGCTGCCAAACAGGGTTAAATACTTTCTTATATTTTATTTTCAAACAGTCTTGTGTGTATTCTCTTTCTTGAGAGCCTACAAGCTGATCTCTGGCACCCTGGGTGCAGCAGGAGAGAACATAGGTGTTCTGTATTCATTGGAAACAACTGGAAACAATCCAATTGTCTCTAGTATAACTGTTTTCCTTTAAATATTAAATTGGCTGGAATCATGCACCAAGTGGATGTAAATTATTTAATTCCTATTTTACTCTCTGTTTTCTTATATTTGTAGTGTTCTCTTCCCCCCTCAAAACCTCCTTAAAAAAAAAAAAAGCACACAACAACAAAAAAACCCAAGTAGGTATCAAGACTGTTAATAATTGATGAAGCATTTGTAAACCCTTAACAAATGAACAGTCAAGTGACACATGAATAAAACATTGGGGAAAAAAGTCTCCATCTGACAGCTAACAGCATCCTGAAGCGGAACGTAGAACGTAGCGGTGTTATTTTAACGCAGCACCTGTGCAACGTGAAAAACAAGGCTGGGGAAAGCGCTGGACCTCTGCTCCGTTTGTATGTGCTGCGTAGGGAAGGTTGCGTGGAAGGAGACCACTAGTTGGCTCCTTCCAACGTCCTTTCCACAGGTTCCAGCACAGATATTGGTCTCTCGTCCCCTCCGTAACAGCCCCCGGTACGAAGCTTCTGCACTGCCCTGTTGCTTAATAGTTGCTGCATGATTAATACACTCCCTGGCACTGATGTTCTACTGATACAAAGGCTCTTTTATTGACATTATTTACTACTAGCAATTTGCTGAAGTAATAATATGATGCTAGTACTATTACAGAATCACAGAACCACAGAACGGTAGGGGTTATTTCATCCAATTATTATTTCATCATAATACTTTTGCATTGTCATACGGGCACAAGGCTCTGCTTCTTCCTACCATGCCCCAGCGAGTGGAAAAGGCACAATGAAAATCATGCACAAAATAGAGAATGCGGTGACTGATAAAAAGGTCTGGGCTTGACATAACCTGGGCTGCACTTAAGTGTTATCCTACAAAATACTGACCTTCCTTGTTCCTTCCATCCAAAAAATGGGACATTTCACTGCATCAGATTCTAAATAAAAAGATAGGAGGATGCATCAGCTCTCAAACAATGGCATTAAGATTTCATCATACTGTCAATGAGAGAAGATTTAATTAATTTGTTTCACCTGTCTCAGCTCATACTAGACAAACGTAAGAGGGGTTTTAGTGAAGAATATTAAACATGGAGGTTTAAAAAGAAATTGCTGCATAATGTCAACCCTGCTAGTTGCAACAGAGAGGAGTCAATCAAAAATGCAACTTCTAAACTCCTCCATTCCTGAGTTCAGGGAAGCAATGGATGTTGAAATGCATATTTAAGGCAGAAAACCTGTGGCTTTATCATGGGAAGACACATCACACAGGAATTATGATGCTACGTTACTAAATGTAAAGGCATCTTTTAGCTGACTTTTTTAAAATGGATAATAAAGATATTTAGATGTAGCCTGCAGAGTATGGAAAAAAGTGTGGAGATCCACACGCAGGTTTCTGTTGAGAATCTCTGCAGCCTGGCAGCACATGATTATCACTCCTGTTTCCTCTAAAAGGTCATGAGAAGCGCACGAGGTGGTGCTTCCATTACGCACCAGGTACACTCCTGCCTCTCTGCATTTCCATTTGCGAGTTATAGATTTCCTATACATTCCAATTACAGTCCTCCCCCACCTCAGTTAAATACGTTGCTGGGGTAACAAAAGTTTAACAGAGCGACAGCAGAAATAATTGCTTATTTGATAAGTACTGTCTTGTGAGGGGGGGGACACACATTAGATTTGATTTTTCTGGGGCCAGCTTTGCAAAGGGAGAGGAGATGTGGGGAAGGAAAAGGGGAAGAACCGACTGAGCTCCCGTGCGGTTTTGATCACAAGTCAGAAACCATGTTCAGCTGTCAGAGGTGCTGTTAGGGGAAGTTACCGCAAAGGAATAATAGGATGAAAGAAGAAAAGACTCTCCCGTGCTCGGGAATGTTTGTACATTTTAAATGGCAGTTTGACATGTTATGCAGAAATCTCACATTATTTTTTCACTTCAGTTCTAATACAAAAAGGCTGGTGAGGAGAATGTCCTGATGATCCTGTCATTAGAGTCACTGGATCACACGCTTAAAGACTTGTCATTCTAATAAAGAACAGCTAGAGAGAGAAGATAATAAATATATAACACTCAGTTCTGCTTTTTAAAGTGCTCAAATACATTTTTCATGTAGATTTTATTGTTTAATGCCAGGTTAGGGAAAGGGTTTATGCACCATTAAACAAGCAGATCATGACAATTTTTTTAAGTTGGTCAACTGAAGCCAGATTCCCAGTTCTGATAAACAAACTGATTTCAGTAGACAGTTAATAGCAGGTTCATGTTAATAGGAAGTAACTGAAGTTCCCCAAACTAATTGTACGCAAACTTTTTTCCCCACTTTCTTTATTGTAGTTACAGATCTTGTCAACCCTTGTATCGCACAGCATCTCACAGCACACAGACGGAATGAGAGGCAGTGTTAACACGTAGAATTATGACATTTTTCTGGTTGTGTGACGGCAGCGCACAGAGATGATTTCCTATGATAAATCCTAGATGCTGTTGTAATACAAATGAATGCCATAATAATCCCAAGGAACTTCTTTACAAAAGGAAGGTTAAATTAATACATGACAGTAGCATAATTTCCTAAAGAAACTTTTGAAAACTTCATGGTCATTTTTTTAATCTGGGGAATGTCAGGATTTTAGCCAGCATACATAGCATGGAGCCTTTGGGCACACGGTTGAGGTGGGATTGCAGCAAGGTGAGTTTCCCTCTGGGTGTACCTCCTCACCCGAAGCACACCATGTACTCTCTGCTCCTCATTTCGGTTTTCTCATTCCCCCTTCACAGGAATTGAATGCTACCGGGTTTTTGATGAGCATTTCAGTTCAGATAAGGAGTGTGCTTTTGAAGTAACCTGTCTGATCATCCCTGTTTCCTGTGCTGGGGCTGACACGTGGACTGGTCTCAGAGTGTCTCAACTAGATCGGTTACAAAAGCCTTCCTCTTCCATTGGGGAGGACTGGAGATAAGATGCAGTTTATAGATTTAAAAAGGCTTGAGAAGAGCAATATGATCCAGACAGCCTGACTTCTATAAAATAGGCCAGTGAATGTCACGAGACAGTTTTCCTTGTAAACCAGTTAACTTTTTGATGAACTGCCTCCAAGTGAGACATATCCTTTCTATTTAAAGAATGCAGGTACCAATTAACCACACCATCTCTACATAAATTATTCAAGCCACTCATTATCCTCGCTGTTAAAGAGAAAAAAAAAAAAAAAAAAAAAAAAAAAAAAAAAAGAAAAAAAAGACCATTGATCCCACAGATTATTTCTGCAGGATGGGAAGTTAAGGGCAGTTCCACCATCCCTGTACCCTCTGACCCGAGCTGCCATTTCCAGCTGGGCACATCCAGCGGGGTCCCCCTGACTCCCCTGAAGTTCATTACATTTACCCGCCGCGTAACTGAGCCAACTGCAGCCCCAAACCTCATTTTGTCTCCAGCACCACTGAAAGCCCGATTCTCTCTCCAGGCGGTTTCGCGGTGAACATTTACTAATACAATATTTTACAATTAGCAGTTGTCCTGTTACATACTCAGAAAAGATAGTGAGCAGGTGTAAATCTTGGGTTTAATCTCCATCAATGTTTCTGTCCCTGTCTGTCTCTTTAATTACTATTGACTGCAGAAGGTATTTTTTCTTTGAGGCATGAGGTAAAGTGATATTGATTACAGTAAATGAACTTTTCTGTAGTCTGAGTCAATTGGGAAGGTGCAGAGAGGAAGCTGCAAGAATGTTTACCCTGCACATGAGTAAAATTCCTCTTTGGAAGCTCTCTGCTTGACTAAAGGACTTTGTGAAGTAAACCCACGTTTCTACTGTTTAATGCAAAAAAGTCAAGCTGCTGTGACTTTGGACAGAATGAAAATCAGCTTCGTTTGCTCGGTGTATTGAAACAGAAGAGAAGGAAATTAGAACAAAGACAGATTTAACTTTTAATCCCTCACATAAGGAGCTTTTGCCATGTAATTTTTTATCACAACTGCGTATTTCATTCTGGGGAAATAATGGTAAGAGAACAAAGAAACCCCTATCAGCAACATGCTTGATTTTATACATCCGTTGGGACCTAGTGCCACATTCAACTTTGTGACTGTGGAAGCGCAAGGATGGCGGCACCTGCCACAGTTCGCCGCTGTGTTTGGAACATTCAGGATGCAGAGAACGGTGCTTCCCGTTTCACCACACTCAAGATGTATGGCCACATCGCTCCCCTCACAGCTGCACAGAAGCCTCATTAATTTAAGCTTTTTGTAAACTAAAATCCAGCATTCCTGGGATGAAAAGTAACATGAAGTAGTAATTTATTTAACAGCACCATCTAAACATCCTAGGTGAGGGCTCTATTCTGCTGCGCACTGTGCAAATTCGTAATAAAATCTTACAGCCAAACTGGCAGCAGAAAGAAAAGCATCTTCTCCCTTTTTCACATTAGCTAAATTAAGTAGGGAAAATTATGTAATTCAGCATGCATGAAATTATGTAGTTTATCCTGATCGTGCACCTCAAGTGGTGTGTGTAGCTGTCGATCGGTATCTAGAATTGGCCATACCCTCCCAAGTTCTGTGGCTGCGCCAGAGGTTTCTGGGAACACAGGATCCACCTTACCTTCCAAGGCTTAATTCAGGAAAGGCACTGAAGTTCCCTCTTTACACATTTAATTAAGTCTCATCTTTTTAGACTTGCGCCAATACACTCGATAAACACTCCTCACAGTTTTACCTTAATCCGTGTGAAGCTATTTGCTAAAACAGTGACTTAATTCATGGGTTTAAGTGCCCTTTACTTTATTTTTCTCAGAGATTGTTTTTAATAGCACCTATTTGCTTACTGATTAATCATTGCATTTCATTGCAGAATCCATAGTATAGATGCAGGGATGGGAAAAACCCATCTTCATTACAAAACGTACCTGCTATATCAATTTACTGTAAAACAATAATTCAGGCAACGAGATTACTCCATATAATTAATCAAATCCTTATAATCCTATTGCTTTGTTACACAGCACGTACTGACATACGTCAAGACCGTAACAACTGACACACTCTATATTTCATTTATATTCCAAGTTCTTCAGGCCTATCTCTTTTGTGAATCTCCCACAATGCCTTAACAGATAGAAATATAACAATAATCGACACAAATAACTATCAGTCAAGACTTGAATAGCAATTTTCAGGTAAACTAAGTACTAATGAGAACAGATGCCCTCAAGTTTTTCCAGAGCTCTCCTTCAAAACGAGAATGCACAAAGTTCTGGAAGAGGGACTTGAATCACTTCTCAATTTTCTAAGGAATACTTGACTAGTGGAGTAGTAACTTACAATACTTAACTAGTATAATAAATGTAATATTAGAAGAGCAGATCTATTTGAGCTCATTCTTTGCAGTTCAATTTTAACTTTTACGGGCATGAGACAGGCCGTTCTGCAGCAGAATCACCAGAGTCTAGGAAGCCGTGTGGTTCTATCTGCCTGGCAACAGAAATGAGGAAAACTAAGGTCACATGTAAGTTGTAATTCTTACAAAGTGCAGGTGGTGAATACACTTCTAAAAAGTAATCGGTAATTCTTAAGGCTTTCCAGCTTCCCCTCCCATCTGCTATTCTGTTGACATTGGATTGGGAAGTGCTTTTTTTCACGTAAGTGGAAGTCTTCAAACCTCATAACTGCTCATTTCCCCAAATTTGTGGGGAGAAAAAAGCTTTCCCCTCCCCGCCTTATTTTACAAGTGGTGGGAATCAGTCTCCTGAGCTTCACATTGAAATGACCAAGAATCAAATCACTTCCTTCCCCTCACAGATTACAGTCCACCTTGACCAGACTCCTGTATTTACATTCAATAACGTAGTCTCCTTCCAGAGGCTCTGTGGAGACTTTCTGTTTTTTTATGGAAACATCAATAGTTTCCACCTCTCTCTGGACTTACTTAGTCTGTTTACAGAACACTATCAAACATCAGTATCTCATCTGCGATTTATTTCCTGACATTTAAATATTGTTCTGTAAATCACTTATCTGAAGAAAAGAAAAAGCGTAAGGAGATTTTTAAAAAAATATTGGTTACATTATAATTATTTTCCACTTAATATTAGGAAACTCCTTGGTGCTGTTAAGAAAACCTGAACAGAAGACACTACAAATATGTCTCTTAAATGTCTGCTGCAGCTAGAGGAATGGAGGATTTATAAGGGGGCTTAGAAGTATATTTATATGGAATGTACTAATCATACAGTTATATTTTATAATGTCTTTCATCCAAGCGGATCTTACTGCACCGTGAAGATGATGCCTTGAATTCACCAGTCCCTTTGCTCCTTATGTACTTCCCATGCTATTGCTGAATAAATAGCATGTAAGAGGCAAATAAGACACTTTTAGATAAATATAAGCCCTTTAACAAGTGGGCAAAGACTGTTCCCTTTATTGCTTTCCTAAACTGGGAAATGCAGAATTCTATTTCAGTCTTCGCTGGACGCTTATTTTGCATGGGGAAAAGAGAGTGAGTCATCAGTTTGCGCATAAAGGATGGACTCATCGTTCCAAGCGGTAATACAGGTGGACAGCACTACACTTTCCTTGCTGATGATATTCTAACATTATTCTGGCAGAAGGGAGTAGAATGACATCTGACAAACAGCGACTGTTACTGTTGGTACCATTGACTCGTGAAAATTCTGTTGGAATTTTCAATGAGGGAAAAGTAAGTCAGGATGAGTGAAACTCATTTTCTCATAATGGCTCAGAAATTCACGCTGGCTATAAAGAATAATAAAACTTAATACTTAGCACTTACAAATTAATGTAAAAATGTATTGTTACTTTTCTCAGTTTTCTATGCTCACATCTAAGGGCTCCTGGTTTTCTTGTAAACAAATAGGTTAGAAAAGTTACGCAAGGAAGAAAGTGTCATGTTGATTCAACTGGAATTATTTTTGCACCTGAGAAGCTGGGAAATATGGAAGGACAAGGAAACTGCTCCCCAATTTTTATATTTAATCTTGACAGGCTAGAGGACATCCAAAGTTGAGAAGTTTACCTGCCGCACGATGTCGCCTAACTGAAAAACAGACGAACCATCAGTGTAAGGGATACGGCTACATGGAGATACCGTATGCGAGTTGCCTTTTTGGAAATCAAACTCCAGGATAAACTATTGGCTATTTTCTTCCCTTCTGTCCTTTCTGCATTCATCAAGGGCTGCAGACTGAGTATAAAGAACTAGCCTTTAGGGCATAATTATACAAAGAAAATCAAACATTAGGAAAAGTAGTTTGCAGGGGTTGGTTTTTTTTTTATTTGACTATCATTAAGTGAAGTGAGAGTGAAAGATGTAAATAACTTGACTAATTTATAATCACTATGAAAATTCAGTGCTGGAAGGAAAATTCCTCTGAGACTGTGTTTTGGTATGATGTCAAATTATGTTTTGAGTCCAATATTAGGGTTTTCAATTATTCCTGGAAGGGCAGAGAGACAAGACAGCTTGTAAACATGCAAACCACACCGTTACATCAATATAACTCTGAACATCTGCAGGGACTCAGTCTGTCCTCACCTAGCGTAAGCTGAATACTCCAGCTCCAAGCAAACTTCAATCACTCCTCAAAGTTTTCCCTTCAAAATATTTCACTTATAATGATATTTGCTCTTCTGTGCTACCTTTCATCACAGATCTTAAAGTGCTTTGCAGGCATTAATTAATTAAGCCTCAAACCGCACCTGGGAATCAGAAAAGCCTTTACAATCATTTCATGGAGCAGTTAAATGGTTTGTACAGAGTCACACAAAATCATTCCAGCCGCGGCTCCGCGGTCGTTAACACTGAATGTGCGCTCTGTCACACAAACCCACCGGTATTGTTTTTATTTGGATCAATTGTGACAGATCTTCAAAACACCAGAGTACATAATAGGGGGTTTAGGCCAGCTATATACTTTTTGGGACTGCTTTATGCCCTTTACAAGATGACGGACTACTCGATCCAGCATAAAGTGTTTTGGGAACAGAGGAAAGTGCCTTCTCTCGTGTAGCAGAAGGTTCACAGCCAATGCGAACAGCAAATAAAGGGTCTCTTCATTCCTCTCTGCTGAGCCTTACAAAGTCAGAAAACAGCAAGGTAATGACTGTGCTGGATCCACAGCCCCTAAAGTCCATGGAAACATTGATTTTTAAAAGATACAGTGCCCAGACATCCTCGGTTCACACATGGGCCTCACACTTAGCTTGTTGTAAGAGAAGGTTATATGAAATGGACTTACATCCCTATTCTTTTATCATACAACGTATGGATTACATAGAGGAAGAGTACAGAGCAGAGTTATGCATCTCGCTTCAAGATTTTAAACCTGAAATTGAAATTTTTTGCACACTGAAAACAGGAGTGCCGGTATCATTCTCACATGGTATAAATCTAAAGCAAATCACTTGGCTTCGTCGCCTTCGCAAGTGAGAGTTAAACAGAGTTGCCTCACTTGATATAACCTAAGCTAAGTTTAAGCACTGGTGAGAGTGCTCGAACTGCAAGTGACAGTACAAACTGTTAATTCAAATTATCAAGCTTGTCTCAGGATAGGTGCTCAGTTCTTTGAGTGAAGATACAGACAAGCTGTAAAAACAAGCCAGTTAGATTGGTTACTAAAAATACATTAAATCTCTACAGAATCAATTGACCTCTTTCTTCTCCTTTCCTGGGTTTTAGACAGACATATCCACCTTTTGCTAAAAACCTGCTCTGCAATAAAACGTATCAGCAAATGAAGCTAGAACATGAGATTAGCAAGCCTTGCACTACTGGAATTCTCAATATCCTAGCACAGATCAGATTCTTCCCCTGCAAGTCAATAAGTCTTTTATCCAAAACTTTGCAACGTAACTCCAAATACAGTAACAATTTCCAAGTGATCTGCTGGAATTAGTGCGACACGTTGTACATGCAAATCTGGCTTTCAAAGGTTTAATTTTTGCTTTAATCACCAGCACCAAAAGGACCTAGTGTTTCCCTTTCATCTGGCAGCAAATTAATTATAAAAGCTGTATGGTAATGTTAATATTGTCTTATTGTAGATCAATGGATTTATTACCTTTGATTCTAATATTACGCACTTGATGACAAAACCTAGAGAGAGATATATATATCTCAGAAAATTTCAGGGTGGTAAATTCAGGTAAAGATTTAAATAGAAATGTTTTATCTTTTAATCTGTTGACTCAGTTTAAAAAGTTTAAAAGTTCAAAAATATAATGGATTTTGGTTCGCTGTTAGGAAAATAATGTCAAAGAATCCTTAATACACCTTTGTGGGTTTTTTCCTTGCTTTCAGCTCCAAAGGAGGGTAAAAGCTTCTGTGGTGTGGCCATCTCCCCAGCTGGGACGGGTTTGGAGGGGCTGGATCCTCCAAGGCATTTCACAATTTACTCGTGAGGTCTCAGCACTGCAGGGCTAAAGGCAAACGCCCCAAGGTCGGGCTGTTGTGCAGATCCCCCCCCACTGCTACTTACCACAGACTGAACCAACGGCCTGGAACTTCCAGCACCATTCCGAGTGCCGTACAGTTTGCAGTCCGACGAGTGCTGCCCTTTGCCAGGCCGCTCCGTGGATCAAACCCGTCACGGACAGTGGGACAGTCGGCGGGGGAAGCCCCCACGGCGAGCGGGTGGGCTGAGGTGATGGGAAGAGAAGGGAAGGAAATTACAAGGGCTGCCGTTTGGCCGGGAGCGCAGAACCACAGTCTTCCAACAGCAACCCCTTTTAACGCTGATGATCAGCCTAACAACTCATTTCTCCGAGCCCGTTGTTACCTCTGAGGAAGAGGAGGAAAGCACGCCGTCAGCACCCTGCCTTGGCTCTGGCTGCATTTCCAGCGAGCGAGAGAGCGGCAGAGTGGGGGAGATAAACGCGACAGACGCCCCGAGCTCACCCGCAGGAACTCAGCCCTGCAGCTGGGGCTGGCGGTGCCCCCGGGCGCTCTCCTGTACCCCTCATCCCAGCCGCGCTCCAGGCACGTCAGCTGCACCCGATCCTGCTGAACGGAGCGGCCCAAGCCTGCAAGCCTTTTGTGAACTCTGTACCTCTTCTATAAAGTGCTTCCTTGCCATTTGTCTGGATTATTGTGTGAGAGACGTGCAAGTGCTGTGACCTTCAGAATGAGGCTCCTCTTTGCTTTTGTGCTTTTCTTATCCAGGTCTCTTATCACCATACTTTGGTGAGCACCTTCCTCTCCCTTCCCTCTGCCCATTTATTTCTACCTGTCTTCTCCTTCCCCTCGCTCTCCTCTGAGTTTCCTCTGCTATTTCAACTGGGCAGCGACCCAGCACGGAGGCAGCCGTGTTTCCCCATCCTTGTTTCCGCTGGTTCCAGCAGCAGTCAGGCTCCGCGTGCCCTGTCGGATTCTCACGACACGACAACCCAAGAGCCTCTGAAAGGTGCGTTTTTGAGCACAGACTCAGAAACATCTGTCTCTTCACACCTTTGGCAAGCACGTGACTTCCTCGTGACCCAGCTCTCCAGTGATAAATGGGGGGGATTATATTTCTATTCCACCTCAAGTCCGTTATTTATCCCCAGCAATAGTAACGGGGCCATTCTGATGCGCGTAGTGCGAGTCCTCCTATCCGACACGCACTCTTTTTCACACCTCGACTTCAATTCTGCCGTGTGGCACTGTTCACACGTTATCTCGGGATACAACCTCTGCATTCCCAGCAGCTGTTGTTCTCTGAGCTTAATTCTTTTTTACAGAGGGGGAATAGGGCGTGGGAGGGATGGGACAAGGAGTGGTATCAGACTAGAAGAGGAATAATGAAATCTTTTATTGTTACCTTCTTGTAATGCAACTTTAATGAGCTTTTTTTTTTTTTGCACTACAGCATAATAACAAAGCCGGGGTGTGGACTGTGCAGCTCCTGATCTCACTGTGAGAGCTTTTTCCTTTGATGTGGCTGTTGAAACACCTTGAGTTGGTAGTGACAGTTTTAATGTTAAAGCTCTGTAGCGCTCTGTTTGTACACGTCTGATGAAAGTTAGTCATGTGGCAGCAATAAAGGCAAACCACTATATTTAGGGCACTCTAATTACTCATTCACATGCCGGATATGGCCTTGTAAACTAAGGCCCCCTCCCCTACTTCTTTTAATTATTATTTTGTCCTTAACGAGATAGAGATTAAATTGAATGCTCCAGACCAAGGCAGAGAAAATGACTGGTTTAGTGTACCTTGAGCCACGGCTTTAGTAAAACATGATTATGGGAGTGTTTTATCAGCGGCAGTGTGGGAAATCAGCTGAGGAGTAAATTGTTTCCCTTTGCCTAGCGTCTGTCCATTGCACGGCTTCTGGATCCCTTTCCTAATCATCACTTCCTAAATAGCAAACAAAGGGTGATAATACAATGAACGATAATAAAAATTACCTCCTTTCCTTTCAGTTTGTTTATGCTACCCCCTGGCCTGAATCTCTCCCGCGTGAACTCCGATTTCCACAGTACGCTGCCACCTTTTCCCTCCGTGCAGGTTTTCACCCGATAGCCGCGGCCTCGTGTGAATTCTGTGTTAGGCACTATATAAACCCCAGGTGAAAAAATTATCCTTGAGCTGAAGAGCTGGCAGACTAAATATAGGATAGAAGACCCTAGGCTGGATGCAGCACATAATTGAGGGTAACAAAGATCAGAATCAGAGAGCTGTGTTTATAAGCAACAGTCTTAACATCCAGGTAATCTAAATTGCAATGAAAGTATTTTGAAGGTATTACAAGAGAGGGAATCCTTATGTGGGATGCGAAGGTGAGAATGTGAACTGAAAGTATAGTGGCTTTGCAGACTGTTACAGAGAGCTGTCCTCATACAGAAGCGTTATGGGAGGAAAAAGAAGAGAAGGTATTCCTAAGAAAATGTGGCTGTGTTACAGCATGAATTTGGAAAATGAAGGATAATAAATTATATGCATGATATGTATTTGCTAATGGCCCAACAAAACATACACATACATTTAATTCCGGTCTTGTTTCTCATTTTCACTCATAACAACACTGATGTGACTCTTGCTTTGCTAAGGCTTCCCATATCCTCTTTTTCTTTTCACCTCGCTTGAAAAAACCTTTTGTTTTCTTTGATTTATTTACTTATTTTTTTGTTAAGGAATTTGCAGTATCTAAGATTTGCTCGGATTGTGAGTGACCTCTGATAATTCATCTAGTCCAGTAATCTCAATCACAGCTGGACTGGTTTTACTCTCCCAGGAGTATTCTGGTACAAAGCCCTTCCTAAAAGCTAAGGAAGAACTTGGGGTAGGAGATCACGGTTCCTTAAATCTCCGTATGGTGGCCCACTTCGTTCCCTTCACTCCTGACTCGGATCAGTTCAAGGTAAATACAACCTACTTCAGCTACTAAAGGAGGATTATTTACTGCTCAGATATCATGAAAGCGTGCCTGGACACCATGGTGATGAATAGAATAGAAACGAGAAAGTATTGTCCTTATTATATTCCCTCAGCTATTAGGCATGCTATTCTTTTTCAACATCTGCACCCCAGAATAAACAAAGTTTTGGATATCGTAAGTATTGTATGCTTTTGCTACTAGACACTCAGTACAAGCCTGGACAATCTGCTTTCTGGGTCATAATTTTACCATGTATTTAAAACTTATTTAAGAGGTACCAGAAACGCTTTAGAAATCAACTCAAAAGAATTCTTGAGAGTCTGAATTATGTACATGGCATGCGTCTGTTTGGACTAACATTTGCCAGAAAATAGAAGCTAAAGATGCACTGCAAGGCTTTCCTCCTTTTAACCAGCCTGAATACAGAGCTTTTTTCTTTTGCAAGAGACGACTGCATTAAACAGAAGGCAGCAGGAAGACTTTTCTTTAACTTTGCTTTAGATTAAAGTGGAGTCACCAGGTGTTGTTGGAGAACTGCAAATCACCCATGGACTCAGCTGCTTTAGTTCAAAGGCTCAGATAATTTACTTAAATAATTATCTTCCCTGGGACATGCGAGTTCAGATTTTTTTCTATGCAGTATTTTAACGTACTTTGTAAAGACTTCGATTCTGTTATAATAGCTTACCCTGCGGATCTCTGTTTTATAGGCTATCATATAAATACTACACAACATGGATATTTTGGCTGCCACTCCCCACGGGTCTTTTATGCCAAGCTTCATTTTCCACTTGTCATCCCAGCTATAGGTCTATTCCATAGCACTGATGGGTTTAGAACAGATGGAAGCGTCTACTAATGGCCACACCCTTGCTTTTGGGAAGAAAAGGGATGCAAGAAAGAAAAGGGCAGGAAGAAGAAAAGGGGAAGCAGGGGATGTGTCGCGACCTCAGTAAAGGCAAATGTGGGCTCTTTCCCAGCCGGCTGCTCTTCCAAGTTCACTCCCACCCTGACTCATCACTCACTCTCACGCAGAAACCAGCAATCCAGCACATGTCATTGCCCCATTTTCCACTTAACTTGAAAAGCCTTTCCCTGAAATAAATGCGTACCTTCCTCAGCACCATTTCCAGCCCCAAGGACCTGTACGCAGGTAAAGGAATGACACGAAATGGCAGTGAGATACTGCTCTGGCAGGAGAATACATTTGGTAGAAATACGCTGCCTGAGATTCATCCAGTTTCTGCTTTCTGTCACTGAATTGTTGTCCATCTAGCTTACGAAATGTTAATTATTACATAAACATTATTATAGAGACGATACCCTGAATGTCAGTTCAAGCTGGTACTGGAATGGGACCCTGGGCAATATGAATATGTGAACACAAAGCAGTTATTTCACAGCTAAGTAATGGTACCTATTCCTCAGGTTTGTTACACTACAAACCCGAAGTCGCAGAAGGGATCTGAAGCCCGAAGCTCCAGGCATGAGCCTTCTCTCACTTGCTTTAGTGTATCCTAGATTTCAGACAAGCGCTTTGGATTTATCGTTTATTACTGATCTGGAAACTACCTTGTCTTTATCCACAGGTGAGGCAAAAAAATGACAGCCACCCTCCAAACTTCCCTGCATCCTCTTACAGCTGGGGCTCACAGAAAAGCAGGCACCACGCACAGAAAGCAAAGCCACCACGAGGACTTTCCACTGCTCAGGAGGAGATGCTTTATCTGAAATTGGATCCACGATGCCGGATTTTTAGTAGATACCATACAACTTTTGCACAAAAATACACCCATGTCTGTTAACTGCAAATAAACACGTGCACTTCAGACACACGGAACAAGTAGACAGCTAGGAAGAAAGACAAAAGTAGGGAAAGGTCATCCATACGAACAATTTAGAAAATAAAATAAAAAAAATTTAAAAGACATAGGAAATTAGAAAAAAAATCCCATCTGCTATTGAAACAAAAGGTAACAGGACAAAGCGAGGCTACAAAAGGTCAAAATTTTAGTTTCTCTACAGTTTACAAGAATTTATGCGGATGACACTTGGGATTTGTAAGCATAGTTATGTGAGAAATGTCTTAATTTGTATATAATTTATAAAAGACCATTGCAAAATGTGTCTGTGTCCAAGCCTTTTGGGCCATGTGGCAAAACTTAAGGTTTCTTCCCCATCTATTTGCTCTGTTGGCAAGAGTCCTCAGCATTAAATGAGAGAGATGCGAGTGATACATCAGAAGTGTATGATATATAATGTTAGTGCTGTTTAAAATCTGCATGGGGATGCTGATTTATAATCTCTAAAATACGAGGAGAGGCTGCTGGTGACTAAGCAGGGTTCATCCAGGCCCTTTGGGAAGTTTGCTTAGTAGAACCGGAGAGTGAGGGCAGGATCTGGTCCCCGCTTTCATCCCCAGAACAGAGAGGCTTATTTGATGCAAAGTCCATTTACTGCCCTTCTGGGCACACACAGCTTCAGGACTGGAACCAGCTAATCCATGAATTTACTAAAACTTTAGAATTTCATCTATTTCTATTCCACCCGCTTCTTACAGACTGAATCTGAAATACGAGAGAGATGTTATTATCAGGTGAGATTTCATCTGGCTGTTTGGAGGAAGGTGTGCATTGGGTTTTGTTACTTAAGCCTGTTGTTTGGAATTCTTATTTCTGTGGAACTTGTGGGTCGCTATATTAATCTTAATGAAAATATTCAGAGGAAATCACCTCTGTCTTTCTCTTCTGGGAGGTACTGTACTTGTTTTTCCATCCCTTTATTCCTGTGTACACTGAAGGCATGAATGAGACACAATGTTTGACAATATGCATCCGACCACACCATGTCATTTCCAAATGGAATATACCTCAGCCGAAGCAAGGCACACAAAATCCTACAGCTTGCTCTTTCATTCTAATAAGATTCTTTGTTCCTGGCGCTGGAAATCTCACCGACTTACTGGCGGTGCCTTGCAGGTTTTTCAGACACAGGCAGGAAAGTCTGCAAGAGCACGGCTGCGGAGGAACGGAGCACTACATGGATTTCCCTTTTGACCAGAGGAATTCTGTATAAGCCCACAGAGGGATTTGCTGTAACATACTTTATTTCTGGGCAAGATCATTTATACAGAAAAATATTCTGAAAGATGCAGTAAGCAGCTCAGAATGTGCTAGGCTGAGGTAGCCTGAGAAATACCTGTGCATCCCGTGAGCTAAAGGAAATCAAATGAGCTTGAGGACACATAGAGACAAACTAAGAACTACACTGCTGAAAAAAATTACAATTAGAAGTAGTCCACGTTGACTGGTAGATTTGAAGAACTTTTCACACTCTCAGCTTCCAGTATTCCTTTCCTTCCCTACATTAACTGAAACCTGATATGTTTTGTGGCTGATGGATAGAACTTTTTTAATACCCAGAAAACATAGGAACCAAAAATCCCCAGAGTGTCAGTGAGAGTTACACCCCGCTGTCATCTCAGCTATTTCGTTATACCCTAAACAGAATATACAGACCTGGTGTAACTGGCTCTGTTCATTCTTTATTTCATTATTTCAGCTTGTGGAGAGTTTTAATAGTTTCTTTCCATCAGCTTTAACTGATGTTTTAATAGCTAAGGTACTATTTCGGTTTTTAACCTCAGGCTTTTCCTATTTCTGTCAATGATTTCCATTATTAGTCTTCCAAGAGAGTTTTGCTAGCATCCTGCCCCGCCGCTCTTATACTGAGAATTACGCTTTTTGACTTTTCAGACATGCTGTAATTTTGCCTGTTTTAAAAACGCTTCGCATTTTCCTAATTGCCTTTATAAAACGGCACGTCTGATCTTCAGACTGACGTTCGCTGGCCCTTGATCAGGGAGTACCCGGGTCCCTGCTGTTAAGCTGGGCTGTGCCCAGCGCCAAAGCAAACCCCAAACCCCAAAATCCCCCAGCCCAAGCACCGAAGAGGTGGTGCGTTGCCGGAGGCGCGGAGCAGCTGCGCTCTTCTCTCCCTCCTCGTCCTTCCGTGAACGTGCCTGAGCCCAGGACAGCGCGCGGAATATTGAGCTGCCGTGACCAGCCATGAAGTCTCACTTTTGTTGCTCAGTTAAGAAATGGCAAAGCCATCAGAGCGGGGGACCCTAAACTGAAATCACACCCTAACAGAATATTGTCAGTCCTAGAGATTGTATTTTGAATCTCCAGATGTTTCCTGCAAAGGCACTCTATGTTTTGCATTAAAAAAAATGTTCCTGTTATCATGAAATTGTGTGAAACGTTCTGTTTTCGTTCGGAAAGGAAACAGCATCTCATGTCCCTGCAGTGGCAAAGGCCCTGAAAACCTGGCCCAGGGGTGACACTCCAGGCTCAGAGGGGGAAGATCACACACCATGAAAAAGCTGCTCTGATATTCGCACGGCGTCTGTGAGACCTGACTCGGGATTTGTGGTCAGGAAACCAGGATCAGCCCCAAATGCCACAGCCCAGGTTCCATATCGACTCAAAAGGCAGAAAGAGGGCTTGGCCTCACAGCGCCATCAGCCTTCAGAACCAAGCCCTTCCTGGCTAAATCTCCTTAAAAACTCCCAAATCAGCCAACCGAAAACTACCAGGTTTTCTTCTAATACTCCCCCTCTTGCAAACACTGGTAAATGAAACCAGAAGCAGTCAGAGCTCAAAATGAGAGAGGGAACGTGATTTTTATAATTACGTTTTCAGGGTGGGGTGGGGGTTTTTGCACAGCCTCTCTAAATTGGTTCCTCATCGTGTTTTCTTTCTGGATTCTGCTGCCCTGAAAACCTGAATGATAAGCAATATACTGCTGCTAAACTATCTCGAGAAGAGAGAGGGATAGAATTTTCTTTTCTTGTTATGTTGTACTATAAGAACAATAATATTCATTCCTTTGTAGCATAATTAAAATAAACTGCTGTGCTGTGGCATTTAGTCAATTGCAGCAGCCGTTTATTGCCTCATATGCAACAAATCCTCAGAGATTACAGCTTAAAGCACATATGAATTTTCGCTTTCACACTCTTGCATAGAAGGAAAACATAAAGGTGCAGCAGCAACTGATCCATAAAACCCGCTACACTCACGGAGATAAATTCCGTACACCGGACATGCATTACAAACACTCGTTTCACCGCAATGAAAGGAGTAACCTAATTAATTCTGTGGAGTTACACATGCTTGAAATTTATAGAAAGAAAGATAATGCTTTTGATCTTAAAGTACCAGGGCAAATCAAATTTGCTGGTAGCGTGTGGCTGGAACGTGCTAAGCTCTGGGGCGCAGCTTTTCATTGGCCTAACGGCAACGTCACGGCGCTTCCAGGCAATGATGGCGCCGTAACGGAGTGAGGAATGAAAGCAAACCCTACGTGGCAATGCTTGTCCTAGTGATAAATAAATCATTACAAAGCACTCAGCCCAAATTATAATTCTCCGTGGGACACAGTGACGCTAACGGTAGGGTGACGAGCCCTTCCTCAGGAATAGGCAGGGCAGTCTAATTCTCAACTCCTCACCTGGCCATGGGTCACAATCCAAAAAACACGCGTGTACTTAAAAACGTCGCTTGAGATCTTGGATTTTTCAAAGTTAGGGTCTGTATCACCGCGATGAGTTTGAGAAATCCATTTATCTACCTGCCCATTAGGCACGTAAAGCATTTCTGAAAATCTGACCTCCTTTATAAGGCGTCCTGCCACGCAGACTGAAAAGCAGCCTAATTCCTTACCTTAGCCCCTGTAGGGATTTTGTGAGAATAATCATAATTGCCCAAGAACTGCTCAGATCCTACAGTCATAGATGTGCCATTAGTACTGGATGGAGTCCAAACGTCAAACCGCTATCAGCGGATAAAATATGTAGATGATGACTCAGAACAAAGTATATAATTATATTATCTGATTAAGATGCAAAATAAAGCCAAGTGCATGCTATTAAATCCATCAGGTGTAGACAGTCTGCGAGCCACGAGCTCAGGGCCTGAGAACCCCCCTGAGGTGTGCAGCGAGCGGACACGCACACACACACACGGCACCCAACACACTCACACTCACCTCCGAACGTCAGCCCTGATCTGGCAGCCCCGAACTCAGAAAAGGCACCTACAAGCCCCCACGCTGCCCCTTCACTGGTGCACAGTAACACAGATTTTACAGCAATTCTCTCTTGGCAGAGCACAGGACGCCCTGCGCAGAGGAGATGAAAAGCTGGTCACTACCGAAAGAAAAAAAAAAAGGAAAAAAAATAAATAAAAAGGACAATAAATCCGTAAATTTATAGTGTAATTTTGCCCTAGTTACAACAGTGTACAACTATGACAAGCAAGGCTGCTTTCCACAAACAAATTTATCACCACTAGTTGCTCTTCTATTGCTTTCAATAAGAAATGCCAAAATAAGTATGATTTAAAAATGCTATCACCTACCTGGAATACTCAATAGATTTGGTGCATTACAATAAAATTGGTCTCTAACTGTTGTGTTAAAAATAAATAAATAAAAAGGAATGAATATGGACCTAAATCTGCCATTTAATGCTCCACAGTTCTGCCTCAATATTTACTGTAAACTAGTAGAAGATTGTCTTTGGATCCTAATTTGCATATTCATAAGGCTGTCATACGGCTTGAAAGTGGGTTTTTTCCTGCTTTGTTATAACACTTTAAATATTAGGGTTTTTTAGTGCACAGTTTATGTAAATCCCGCTCTGAGCAATATGGCTTTCACTGATGCTGAGTTTAGAATTCTGCTGCAGCCTGGCCCGTTGATTTAGGGAAGACACGGTGCCTTGGGCGAAATCGCTCCGCTGGAAAATTCAAGAGCAAGCGCGTCGGTGGAGCTGTATAGGGAGGAGGCAAACAAGGCAGGACAGAGGGAAGAGCCGGGTCCACACGGGAGTCCCAGACTCCGTGATGTAGTACCCGTTACCCAAAGTCACCTCAATATGGTGACGGTTCTCCGAGCCTTCTCCACCCCATCGACAGTTTGTGGCGTTAGCACCTTGCGTGATTCTGGTGAAAGAGTTGCACCGAGTCTCTGAACCTCAAATTGTGGACTAGATTTCAAGACAAGAGGAAATGGCCTCAAGTTGTGCCAGGGGAGGTTTAGGTTGGATATTTGGAAAAACTTCTTTATGGAAAGGGTTCGCAGGCATTGGCACAGGCTGCCCAGGGAGGTGGTGGAATCGCCGTCCCTGGAGGTATTTAAAAGCCGGGCAGACGTGGTGCTGAGGGACATGGTTTGGTGGTGATTTTGGTAGTGTAGGTTATGGTTGGACTCGATGATCTTGAAGGTCTTTTCCAACCCAAGTGATTCTGTGATTCTATGATTCTATAATGCTTTTTGTAGGAAAAGCAAAGCCAAGCGAAGTAGGTGAACACAAGCGAATTGAGTAACACTATCCCTTGGATTCCATGCCCAGAGAAACATCAAAAAGGAATAAAAACCGTATTATGTTACCAGCTACACCAGTCTTCATCAGAACATCCTTAAAATTGCCACACTTATCTTTCGCTTTTTTTATTTCTGGGAAGGTTCGAGCTATTTATGGAGATTTAACAATGAGAAGTGGAATGTGTCTGGGGGTCAGGACTGTGAAACAACAAACCTTTGCTCACTGAGACGCAGCGTATCTTCAAACACAGCGTTCCCCCACGCCCCCCTCTGCTCCTGATCCCTGTCACTACTGTTTACGTGCAGAGAAAGCTCTCTGCAACACATGCTGGTTTTCACAATTTGTCTGTACAGCGAATAGCGTAATCCTAATAATTCATCATATCACCGACGATGATTTCCCCTTACTAAAAGGAAAACCTGAGCTCTTGAAGAACGTGACAGCTGGGGAGTACAAAGCCGAGGGGGGCCAAGGTTACCGCAGCAATCCCCTGCCAGGGCTGCCTGCGGGATTGATTTGGGATGTTCAGTACTTTTGAGCAACCAGGTCTTGTGGGAGGTGTCCTGGACCACGGCAGGGGGCTGCAACTAGATGATCTTTAAGGTTTCTTCCGACCTAAACCATTCTATGATTCCATGAATGGCATGGGTTCCTACATCCCGAGTTATTCCGTGTTGCAGCAGTAAATTCTTATTCCATTTACTTCACGACTAATACATCTATGCTCACTGTAGTGTCCCGGTGTTACACCTTAATCACCTTTTTTCTTACAAAACCCATATGCAGTAGTGAAGTAACGCTCCCAGTTTACACGAAGAGAAATTCAGGTTGGCCCACGCTTCCTAACTAGCAACGTCCTTGCCCCAAAAAAGGGAGACAGGACATACATGAGGAAGAGAGTGGCAGAGACCCCATACAACATCACATCTTTCCAAGAAATAGGACAGAAGACAGCACTTGGCTTTTAGTGTCGGTAAACAGTTTGGGCAAATACTATCTTATGCAACTGCACGTCATCCGATGAGACTGATGCCACAATCCAGCTGTCTCTGCTTCCTTATTTGTGGGAACTGAGAGATAACCAGGCATCTGGACACATCTCCATTTTCCAGATCACATTCAAGAGCCGATATCTTTCCTCCGGTGCAATGAGAAACCAGATGGCTTCAAAAGACCCACTTTGCCTCCAAGGCGGCATATGGAATATTAATTAATAATAGATTAATAGACCTTTCCCCACTTAAAAATTTAATCTGTTTGTTAGCTGAGCTGTTTGTGCCAGGGAAGTGCTGCAAAACAATGGCTGCATTCAAAGAGCCGTGTCATCTCTTTGGAGACGTCCTTCACAGGCCCTTGAGGAAATCACATCAGAAGGAGCCCGGAGACAGAAGAAGAATCACAAAGGCTGTTTTTTTGTTTTGAAAAGCAGTGGCCATTTGGAAAACTTCAGAGAAGCGGCGCGCGGAGAGGAGGGGTGGCTATTATAAAACAGGAAAAGCTGTTAGCCTTCAACTGAACTGCAAGCAACAAAGTATAACAAGGAAAATAATTTGTCTGAGGACCGTGGAGTCATGGCAGGCCCATGGGCATAAGGGTTTGGAGTTTTCCTACCGCCACCTCAGCGATCCAGAGCCAGCAGTGGCCAACGCAGGCAGCACCAGAGCCAACACCACCGCGCGCCTCGGGGCGCCAAGTTCTTGCACTGAAACTTTGGATACTGAGGGAGAACAAATGAAGTCGAGTAATTTGAACTGGATTTTTCAAGTCTTATTTAATGGCATTTTTTTCCTCCACTGGGATTTCTAATCCTCTGTTTTTGTCAATTGATGCACTATTGGGTATGCGTTTCCCTCACCCTCTTTCTCTCCCGTGGGATCTCACCTCCTTATTACGAGCCTGGCTAAGCAGCTTTAATTCAGTGTCAGCCTCATCTACTGAATTAAACTGGGCCCAGAAAAATCCCATTACTGTTGTGAGGAAAGGTGAATAAATGTGTATCTTGACTGATCGCGTATTAATCCTGGTATCCACTCAGGGCCTGAAAGGAAATGTCTGTTCAGTTGCCTAGCAATATCATTGAGTGTAAGTCTTAGCATTTTGAAAAAAGGGTCAATTGCTAAATAAGCCCCCAGAACCTCATTTTCATGCTTTTTTCCCCAAGCTTTATATTATCTAAATACGAAACAAATAACTACCAGATACGAGATTATGAAATAAGACAATGGTGAGAGCTCGTATTTTATACGCTGAGTGTCTCCCTCATCAGATGCAGAGCTCACGCCAACTAAGACAGATTTCACATGAAAGACAAATGAGAAAAGAAAGAGGAAAGGTTGCCAAGGTGCAGTAAAGAATAGCATACTATGCCATAATCTGTCAGACGCCGGTGTTGACTGGTTCGTATCCATTTTCTATAGCAGATCTGTGCCCGTCTGCAACCAGCCGAGGAGTTGGCCCAGGTAGTCTGGACACCGGACCCAATTCCTGGTGACATTGCACAAATTGCTTAGAGGCAACCAAGAATTTTCCACAAAAACATTCTCACTCCTAAAAAAATTGCAGGTAAAGAGATAACAGCTACAAGGTTTTTTTAATACATATTTACAATCATTTAAAATTGTTTGTTCAGAGAACTTCCCCCAGGAGAGGATTTGACTTTGGCCCAGAGAGCACATCTGGCACGAGAGCCCCGAGTGAAAGGTGCCTTTTGGGCAGTTGCTAGGAAGAAGGAATAATTCCACTTTCTGTTGAGAATCGAGTGTGTGCTGCTAAATGTCAAGTGTTTTCGTTAACAGCTGGAGAGATGAAGCCACAAAAATTCTTGTTTATAACCCTGCAGCCTCTCATCCTGTATTGGGATGTAATTTGGTTCAACCATGTGGCCCAGCATATTAATCACTTTTTTAGGTGGGTTTAGGCCATTTTACAATGCCCTTTTTGAGTGGCAAATATAGAAGACAAAACTCTTGAGGATCTATTCTTTAAGTTTTTTCCCCTTGATATGTGTCATTCTTTCCTGACAGCTTCTGAGGGATTCATCCAAACCACCATAAATACCAGAATGCATACGACAGGCATTCAATCTCCTCGCCCCATGGCTTTTGGGGAAACAAACAGCCCTCTAAGCAGAGATTTCTCCAGCAAGTAAAGCCATGAAATCTTTCAGGATACAGGCTATCACCAACCTAATTGCTATCAAGCGTATTCATCTTTTTTGATCACGGGTTGCAGTAGAAAAAAGACTGACAGGCTGACGTGCCGTTACCTTTCAGACACAACCTCTTTCGCATCGCAGCCATTTTCCCCTTCATTAGCACCTGGAGGCAGACTGGAAGAATCTGAGAAAGAAATTAAAGGAAAAGGGAATAATAAGATGTTATTGGATGCTGCATTCCTGTACCTGCTTATGGGTTCAGGCTTCTAGATCATTAGAGACAAGCTGGATTTTTAAGACGATGAGATCTGTTTCATTTGGCTGTCCCTGCCACTGGAGAACAGTATCTTCCTCCTAATTAGCGTCTTGCTCAGCGTGCCATCCATCCCACCTCTGGCTCTTCACTTTCAGAGCGTTCCTGATCCAGCTAGTAGTACCCGCGCTCTTCCGGAACAAAAGCTTATCACGCTCTAGAAAACCTGTTGTTCAGAAATGTGAAGAACTGCCAATATTTCCAAGTCATGGAATCATGAAAACTGCAGAGCTTTAATACCACCTGAAAACATCTTTACATTTGGAAAAATCTTGAATGCTTATATCCCTTACTAAGAGAGTAATAAAGAGTTTTTGAATCATGGGGTAGGAGTACACATGTGGAATAATATTAGGAAGCCTCTTCCCTCTCTAAGGCACGCTTACTCATGGCTAATACGGCTGAAAAACATTCAAATGGGAAATAAGGCGCCGCTTCTTTAGCACTGAGGACAACTTAATACGGAAAGAGTTGGTGCATCTGTCATCACTAGATCTCTCACAACCGAGACGAGATAACTTCTTAAATTGTAAGTTGAACCCAGCAATAACTAGGTGAAATCCTCTACCTCGCGTCATACAGAACAGCTAATAAGATGCTCATAACGACCTATCATAAAAACCATGAATCAAAAAAGCGCACCTTCAAAAAATCTATGAATGCCTTCTCTCACACTTCCAAAGGCTGCTGCACTGCAGTTTGCCTTGCTGTTGGATCAGCAGAGTTCCAAAAAGAAAAAAAACTCAGCAATTGCTTCTTCTCTTAAGATTTCAGATTAGTCAAAGAAAAGTTATGGATTTTTATAAAGGTTTGCCACTTTTACAGAAGCAAATACCTTACCAGCCCTGCCAATATTTCTGACAGTTAAAGTAATTGCAATACTTTGTGGATCTCGATTTCTAATCTGCTTTTTATTACAGTAAAGATCACATCTGATTATGTCTTTGTATATGCTACACGCTGGTATTTTAAACACTTTTTTCTTCATAACTGGCCTTTTTCTAGATTAACTCTTGCATTAGAGTTGTATCTTATCCAAAAGGGTGCCCTCTGTTATACCAGGGGTTGTACCTCTACCTAGTAAGGGAGACAATCTCTTCCTCAAAGAATGTATTTTATTTTTTTTTTAATGTCTTTTGTGTGAAATAATGTAAATCTCTAATTCCTCTAAATAGACCTCTGGACACCTCTGGTACCACTAATAACTTTGGGTAAAGTACAGTGCTAATTCTAAACGTACACACTGTTTATCAAGTATTAGCCATGCCAGATAGTGCAGAATAACACTGCTACGTCCTGCGTTTTATTATGATTAAATATTTCATGTTTGCTTTTGATTTTGCATATATGTGCACAAAAAGCAGCTTAACACCAGACATTTAGGAATGGATTGTGCAGACATTCTGGAACCCAGCCAACAAATTGCTGATTGATCTGTGCTGGAAATGCTTTGTTACCTAAACCAAAATGAGGAACAAAATGTTAAATCCTGACACTTAGATTACTTTTCTTTCTTTCATGCCTTGAGACGATCACGCAAAAGGCCTGCCTGCAGGGGGAGGGAAGAGCAGTGGAAATACAGCTTTATTTTATCCAGAGACTTTAATCACTGACATCTTTCTTCTTCCCTTTTATTTTTCCATGATCAGATATTCATGAGAAAGAAACAATGGCCAAGGTTTCAATATTTCTGTAAAGAGTGAAAGCATCGTATAATCCCTCCGCTCTACAGCACAGTGAATAAACAGAGCTTAATCTCAGTGCAAATTCAGTAATATTCTCGTGCCCTCTTTTGGGGGGAGGGAGTTATTTTCTATGTAGCCTTCAAACAGCGAGTGACAAGCCTCAGTATTGAAATATTGCAATTTACTAATGTGAACTCTCATTGGAGACGATGAGCTAAGCCTCGAGTTTTCCTCCACCCACTCCTTCTCTCCTTTGATACACTCAGTGTGCGATTTCCAAGTGATTGTAGTGAAAGACTGTCATCTTTATTCCCAGCAGAATAATTTCTTCTGCACCGTACAGTCATCATTAGTTAGCACTGCTCCCCTTGCAGTGGAACTGAAGACAGACGTAAGTTAAGTAGCGTCATTTGTATGACACTACCACGGACGAACTTTGAGTGAGACTGAGCAAATACTCCAGACTTGAAACAGCACTGGTGGTGCGCGCCGCTGTAGTTCAACAAAAGAGGTTTACAAAGCAAACGGCAGGAGCAAGAAGTATTATCATCTCTGTTTTATGGATGCAGAATTGATGCGTGTAACCCATCCCCTTCTGCAGCCCTTCAGAGCTCGTGTAATTGTTCCCTGCAGCGAGATTTCTGCGATGGCTTGGTACACTTCGAGTGAATTCCATCCATGTTCGTATTGCCTTCACAAAGTACTGCAGTCCTGAGAGAGACACGAGCCATGGAAAGCAGCAGCGTACTGGCTGCACAGGGGGAAAATTCCCCTTTGAAGGACATGCTCCCCAGGTACAGACCCAAGAGGATTCGTGGGTGGAATTTTCTGAATGACTTCCCAGACTTTAGCGTTCCTGGCAGTGCTTCTGAAATTTCAAAAAGAAGATAAACTCCGGTCTCCAGCTCTTGGAAACGCAGCTAATGTATGCGGTGCATCAAGAGTGTCTCACTAGTACCTTATGATTTCCCTAAATATAATATGAAAGGCGCATCTGTAGTGAGAATTCTTAGTGCAATTTGCATCTATTAAGCCATATTAGCAGTTTTTTTGAAAATAAAAGTTTCAGTCACCCAAACGCAACTGTCCTTTTTAATTAAAAAATGTGACTAATAAATTCGGACAGAAGAGTGGAACCCTTTTCCATTGCAAACGCTACAAAGCGGCTCCATTAAGGGCTGTAGTTTAACCACCAAGTAACTGGATTCCAGTAACGGGAGGTCCCTGGGATGGGGTACACAGAGTTGTACATCCCAAGGCAGCGCAGCCTCTAGAGAGGTGGCAGAGAGCGGGAAGGTTTTCAGGCTCGTACATATATACACGCCTCCAGGTATACAGAGGGGAAAAGAGGAGTGATTGCCTTTATACTGTGGGAAGAGAGACAAGCTGAATCCCAAAGCTCTCGAACATGGATCTCTGCTCAGGTAAAGAACCACTGGACTCAGGGAACGTACCACAGACCATGAAGCACTGCCAATTGTTTTCCTCTTTCAGCATCTTGATCATCTAACGAAGGAGGATAACGGTATTGCCCCACCATCTGTCTTGACCCCAGTAAACCTTGGGGAAAGGCACCCACGACCTTACATAAAGCATTTTGTTAGTGCCAGGCAAAATCCAAATCCAAAGTTGGATTTGTTCACCTGCCAGAAAGTGCTTTCAAATCCTTGCATGAATCTGCTAAAGGGAAAATGTCCCGTGCAGGTGGACTCAAGAACTTCTTACCCCACCTCACCTCCTTCTCCCCACGGATATCCATGGATCTATATTTAGATTTAATTTAAGTCCAGAAGAAAAAGGCACCAGTAAGGTTGTCCTAGTAGGAAGCACAATCAGCTGAACATAAAATCCCAGATGCTGAAGTGGTGTGACCAACAGCCCTCCTACAAATGCTGTAATC
Source organism: Chionis minor (assembly GCA_013398295.1). NCBI lineage: Eukaryota > Metazoa > Chordata > Aves > Charadriiformes > Chionidae > Chionis > Chionis minor. The sequence continues at coordinate 594,408 of VZSF01008260.1, forward strand.
AACCTGCAGCATAGCAGGATTTTATGCAATCTTTTACCTTCTGATATGTTATTGTCCTTATTATACAAACCTTAGAGAAAAAAAAATCCTAAAACATAATGAGGGATTCAGGTTTTTTTCCTTCTCATTTGATTGCTATTGCTTGGAGTTACCTGGGCAGGAAACATCTGCTTTTTTCCCCATTAAAGAGCAAAGATTACCAGGTTTTAGTTAAACCTGGCATTCTATAGTTATTTACTGGGACTTGAGGAGGAATAAAAAAAAAAAAAAAGAAGTTGGAACCTAATTACATAGCAGATGCTGAGAGTGGTATTTATTCACCAAAACCACACAGGTCATTCATTAAAATCTCAGTTTTAATTAGCAAACACCTGTTTTGTGTTTGATTTTACACTGATACGTACTGTCTGCAATTTGCTTTCTTCAGTACAAGCAATTAGATAGCCCTGACAGTAACAGTTAATCTAATTATAACTGGGGTCCCTTGGGAGTCCGGCCCTGCCTTCAAGAAATTACACACGCATGATCACAGCTCCATCCCATCACGGCCGGGGTGGTTGCTGGGGTTGGGGGGGGGATGGTGTTTTTCCCCCCGCTTCGGAATGACACAGAGATGTTGCTGTTATTCCCAGCATTTTCTGTTTTAAAGAAAAAATTTCTGTGTAGAAAATAAAGAACCTGAGCTACAGAAGGACACGTGATGCTATTGCTGCTTTCAAACATGACCCCTCGTCCGGAACTCACATTAAGAGTGATGCATTGCAACGGACTCATTCAGCGCAGCCCATTCACTCTCCTCTTCTTGCCCCGAATCATTCTTCATTGGCTTCCCACAACCCTTTCAAGTCCTTAAAAGCAGAACTGCAAAGCAACTCTCCCTCTCACTCTACGGTCCTCCCCAGCTAAGAGGGAAGCCTGAAAGGTTTGCAGGAATTATTTCAAAGGGGCTCGCCTGCACAGGAGTGAAAAGCAAATGCAGCCACCCTGCACTGCCTTCTGTGCAGCCATCCCAGAATGAGTCTTAGGTCAGAAACCGGATCCTTCCGATCAACGTTCACTTTGGAATTGGCATTACTGTATTTTCTGTTTACTGACGTATATATTATTCTGTGTTCAGTTTTGGGCACCGCAGTATCGGAGAGACATTGAGGTGCTGGAGCGTGTCCAGAGAAGGGCAACGGAGCTGGGGAGGGGTCTGGAGAACAAGTCTCATGAGGAGCAGCTGGGAGAGTTGGGATTGTTGAGGCTGGAGAAGAGAAGGTTGAGGGGAGACCTTCTCACTCTCTACAACTCCCTGAAAGGAGGTTCTAGCCAGGTGGGGTCAATCTCTTCTCCCAAGGAACAAGCCACAGGACAAGAGGAAACAGCCTCAAGTTGTGCCAGGGGAGGTTTAGGTGGGATATTAGAAAAAACTTCTTTACCCAAAGGGTTCTCAAGCATTGGAACAGGCTGCCCAGGGAGGTGGTGGAATCGCCGTCCCTGGAGGTATTTCAAAGACGGGCGGACGTGGTGCTGAGGGACATGGGTTAGGGGTGATTTTGGTAGTGTAGGTTATAGTTGGACTCGATGATCTTGAAGGTCTCTTCCAACCCAAGTGATTCTGTGATTCTATGACATAAGCGTAAAAGAATTAGAGGTTGTAGTTATTTGAAACAGTTATATCCTCTGGCTAATGTATTTCATTGAACACCATGCCTTTGGGAGTTTCTAGGAATCCAAAGTTTTTCACTTGAACTTGCTTGTGGTCTGACCAGAGAGATGGTGACGAAGCCACGGTGAAGGTCACGTTTGAATAGAGGGAAGAACACAGAGCACCTGCTGGAACCCAGGCAGCGTCTTGGTTTTAGGCTTTACAAACTCAAGCATTTGAAAACTGCATTTAACAAAACACTGAGGAATGAAAATGCATTTTGATTACAATGCTGAGATGAACTATATTTTTGAGGACGCAAATTAGACATTATAATGAATTCTTGTTTGAAATAGACGTATTTGAAGCTTGTTTTCTACATCACAATCCCACATTGTACATTTTCCTCAAAGCGCTTGATTTTCAACAAATTTTGGCACCCATATAATCACCCTGCCACAATTTTGTCAGAGCCCCTTAACCCATACTTGCCACATCCTTTAAAAAGGATGAAATAATTGTCTAATTCAAAGAACGACATGGCAATACACCAATTACAATAAGGAAAGCATTGTTGCAATGAGGGTCATCGTGATATAATGATGTCACATCAAGTGATACAAGTGGTACCTGTGATTATAAAATTATTATAATTTAGGATAGATTTTCTTCTGAAAACATTCTATGCCCTACATTTGTGCCACTGCTTTCTTTTTTTTTTTTTTTTCTTTTTGTTACGCACAGTAAGCCGGCCTCTCCATCTATCACAGAAATCCACAGCAAAAAGGGAAAAAAAAAATCTCCCTGGGGTAGGTGAAGAGATTTTGAAATAAAGGAATAAGCTAATTAAATTTAACTGTGCCATCCTGGGTAGGCTGAATACTATAATTAATTAATCCAACCCTCTGCTTGTCCTGGAGGGGAATGGTGTTCCTAAGAGCGCAGGGTGAAATCTGTTTAAGGAGATACGGGACGGATTCAGTCCTCTCTGACGAAGGGGGCTGCGAGTCTCTCAGCAGGAGAGTGTGTTGGAACATTGAGAACTCATTAATATGGGAAAGCAGGGCATGTTGCCGAAAAGCTAGGGAGAGAGCTGAGAGGTCGGGGTGGGGGGGGGCTACTCCACAGAACATGCAAATACGTCAGCGCAGAAAGTCCAACTTCTGAGTTGGGAAAGCACATTTCTGCCCAGTGTGAAAGCACAAATCTGAGCAATAGTGAAAAAGTTCCATTTCAGAACAATTTCCTGCTTTACCCCAGTCAAGCCTATCTGGCCTGTTAAATTTTTGTAAAGTTACATCACGGAAAACAGCATGTAATCTGGTGATGGATGTGCTGTGTAAATCACACCACTGCAAAAAGCTTCAGGGGCTCGTGCGGATTTCTTCCTGCCTAGACTTTAATGTCACTGCGACAGAGCAGAGCCCGTGCCAGCCTTTCTTCTGGCTCGTCGGTTCCGTTCTGTGACCCAGACACATCTTGGGATAACACTCCACGTTCGGGGCTCTGATCCTCTGGATGTAATTCACACCGTGCCTGAAGCTGCTCTGCTATTAGCCCATCATCCGGCCGTTACCCTCCCGGCCCCCGGAGCAACGCTGCTCAGGGCGCTTTACAGCCAGCTCGCCGATTCCTTACGCTTCCTTTAGCCTGTGTCCTGGTGTGAGCGACACAGGACTAATTTCTTTCCTAATGCTTGGGAAAAGCTGTACTTGTGTAAGACTCTGGTGTCTGAATTAGTAAAGATATTTACTGTACAGCCAGCCATGGTGTGTGGGTTTCAAGGTCTCAGTGTTTTCGAGCTCGCCAGGTGCAGGGATGAGGAGGAGCGAGACTCAGGCACTTGACCCACACTGCCAACAGGATTGTTTCATACCATGAACGTCACATTCAATATAAATTAGGAAGTCTGCTGCGAGGGGGCTCTCCCCCTTGCTTGCGTTCTCCCGCTTGCTCGTGCTCTTTTCCCTTGATGGCTCTCCCTTGATGATGGTGATCCAGAGGACTTCCTGCCCCGGTGCTGGATCCCTGAGGCCTTCCCTTCCTCCTGAAGCCGTAGCGCTCGCAGTGTCCGACATTTACTGTCCACTGCTGGGAGCGCACAGCTTCCAACTGATATAGTTGGCTGAGTATAATCCTTGTACTGTATATTCGGGTATCGGGATCAATATGGGTTCCTTTGTGTTAGTACTGTTAATTATCCAGTTCTACCCTATTAAATCTGTTTATCTTTCAACCCCTGGGTTTCCTTGTTTTCTTCCCGATTCCCCTTCCTGGGTGGGGAGGGGTCATCGGGTGAGAGAATAATTGTCTAAGCGACAATAAATTGTTATGGGCTTTCTCAAACCATAACAGCCTGTAACTAGCCTGGCTCCATGTTCATCCCTGGATTCTATCGTCTAAGGCAATGCTGCTGTCCCTCCACTCCTAGTTTTAGTCCTACCTGCTTTTGGCTTATTTTTAAAATACATGGGAAACCTAAACAATGTGATCCCAATGATACGCGCCCGTGATTATCCCGGGAGAGCCGTCGCTCGCACACCCCGGCACAGGCAGGGACCTTCCCCGCAGGAAGGCAGAGGTGTGGGGAGGCGCAGGCGGCTGTACCAGACCGGGGACGTCTCACGGAGTGGTGTCACACAACACGGAGCTCCCCAAGGCACCGCCACAGCTGCCACCCCGCACCACCAGCCTCAGGAACACTGCTTCCGCGCCAGGGACGCTGTGCTTAGGAATGGGTGCCTGGGGGTGGCTTAACCAGGAGGCCAGGCTTTAAGATTCTGTACAAAATAATTAGTGAATTAGCCTACATAGCCCCTCAATCCGATATTTTAACTTGCCATAGCAGTATAAACAAATTTCAGAATTGTGACTTATGGTTCTAGCTGCATTTTAGACGCCATTCCTGGCGTTCCATAAATCCTGGGCTGTAACACAGCACGCTGCAGTGATGATGTCTAGCGGTGTACGCCCCAACACCCACCGAGAAACGATGGCATAAATCCCCAGAAGCCAGCACAGCTACAACGCTTTACGCCAGCCGAGGAGCTGGTCTTTTAGATGGAAATCACACGATGAGAAATGAAGTTGGTACGAGCTTAAGGAACAGGCTTCCACCTGCAGCAAAACCAGCCTCGTATCTAAAAATCTCTTACATCAGTCACAGAGCCAACTTCCAACGGAGGGGGACAGGATCTACCAAAGTTACTTACCACGAGATCCTACGCTGATACACACTATCCGAGGCTGCAAAGTTTCACTACTCAAGGGATTCGCTTTTTGGTCAGAAAGAAGAAATAGCTCTAGGTTACAGGGAGTAATTGGAATTGAACAACCCAAAAAGCGTCTCTCCAGAGAATCACAAAAGACTTGGGCTGCCTTCAGTAAATCCTTTCCAGAGCTGCTTCAGAAATATTAAGATAGGCAAAACAAACACACGGACAAACTACAGACCCCTTCCTAGCTTTTTATCCTGACAGGCTCTTACCCCTTCCGAGTAAGATAAAATAAAGTAAAAAACCACACCAAGAGAATCTTCACAGGTAAGTGTTATTTAAGCAACACCCTCCTTTAGGTCGGTACTCAAGAGTCCTGTCAGTTCAAAGGATGCTTTGGGTCACAACAACTCCTCCCCCCGAAGAATAACGGAGCCTTAAGAAGACATGAACTACTGAAAGACGGGTCTTCTTTAAATCAGCTTTAATATCAGAGTAGCAGCAGCAACCTCTGTGCTTGGGCCACAAATGACAGGTTTATTATCCTTGCTTTTGAAACTGATAAATTGGTTCAGACTCCAGGACAGCTTTTTAGCTACCACCAGAAAAAGAGAAAAGGAAGAGAATAAAAATGGACAGAATAAAGAAAGTGGCTATCATGTGAGATATTTAAAGCTTCGTAGAAAATTCAGATGGACAGACTAGTTGTGGTACTGTCATCTGGGTTCTACCAAACTTTGGAACACTTTCAAAAGCAAACTACTTTTTTTTTTTTTTCTTTTTTTAACTCTCTCCATGTCCATCTGCGACTTTGGTAGATGACCCAGCAGGTTATCCCCCTTTGTAAAGGAACAAATGACAGAGTATTTAGCTCATGCAAATCCGTGATGGTTTATTTAATTATGTAGATCTATATTAGATATATTTCTAAATATATAGTCATAAATTACTACCAATATGAGAAACTGTAGGCACTCAGGCTGCCCACAAGTCATTAGGCCAGTTTTAGTTTTGAGCATTAAATGGGTGGATCTTCTTAAGGACTTAGTGAGCACAGAGGTCAAGGGCTGGTGAAACCCCCCCCCCCCCCCNCAAAACATGATAAAAAAGCAGCAGCTGCTGGCAATGAACAGGATAAGGGAAAATTTAGATGGTCACAAAGGAAAAGTTACTGTTTGTATCAAAATTGCCCAATCCAAAGCCCAATGCAATAAATCCATCAATTCCTACTCGTTGTCAAAGATGTGCCTAGAACCTCGCGGAACAAACTGTGCAACATGCAAAGCTTTTGATTAATAATAGTGTAACTCTAAGGGCCAGATTCTTATTTGTGGTTGATTTGTTCCAAGTGGGAAGAGCTTCAGGAGTTGGTGCTGCTGACGGCAGCGTCAGCTCAGCTGCGCTATGAGTCCAAGAAGCAACACCCCTTTCACAGACAGTAAATTAAAAGGGCGAGTGGTGCAAAGATCTTTAAAAGCAGCGACGGATAGTGTTTCTGAATTAACTTTAAGCCTCACATTAGTTCCACTAAAGACAGCAGGATTATTCAAATGCTGTTTTTTTCTCAGCTGATGAACTGTTTAATTGGAATGAAACCCGTTGGATAAACATCTACATGGACATCCCTGAGAAAATACAAAGGAAAACAAATCAGTAACGGAAGCAGTTTCTTTTCAGCGGGCTCCACCGTGGCTGTTTATGAATTATCCCTCCTTTTGCATAGATGATGAGGGAGCATGGTTAATCAAAGCAATAACAATTAATAAGTTGGCACTTTTATAGCGTCATGGCGGAGCCCTTACTGCACCCTATACATGCTTGTAGGGAGCACTGCACCATTCCGAGCCCACGGCACGGTTTCCTCACGACCCCTTGGTGGTCCACTGGCAAGGGAAGGGTCTGACCTGGCCCTGCGGGGACCAGGTGGGGTGGGCTGCGGTGACAAAGGGATGCCACTGAGGGGCAGAAAGCTACATTTACACAGACAACACAAAACCACTGGGGTTTTCCAGGAGTAATCTTAACCTCATTACGTTGATTCGAAGGGGGAACTGCCCGGGTGATGGACCTCAGCGGAGGGGACGACTGGAGAGGAGGAAGCAGCATCTTCTGACAAAGAACAAATATTTGCCTCGTGGGGCACCGTCATCAACCGGGCACCTTTAATATCACGAATGAGAAATCAAAAACTACAGCACTATTTAATCAACATGCTTGAGCACAAGCGGGGAACGTTTCTACACAAACCTGATAGGTCCAAATAAAGTTTATGGACATAACCCTAATTAATTTAGTGTATTTGGATTCCCGTCCTCCAGTCTCTGTTGTGTAAACTGCAGCAGCTGCAGCTGTATTGCAATGAGGATCAACTCATGCCAAACATTATGTGTATTTCAGTTTGCAAATATTTGAGGCTTCTGCGTGGGAAGGTTGACATAGCATTGCAATCAATTAAACAAACAAGCTACAAGGGTACTATTGACTGGGAGTATAATGCTCTAACAAATCTGGCCATTGAAGTGAATGTGTACAAAAATATGAATTTTTTTAATCCTTTCGCCATCAAGGAATCCATCACTATGCTCCACTTCAGCATATAAAAAACTAAAGTCTTGATTTATTCATAGCAAGATCCAATACTCATAACAAATGGCAAAGAAATTAAAGGACGCACTGATTTAGAAATTACTCAAGAAGCTCTGGGAGTTGGTGGGGCCAGCTGGAGATAAGCTGTGGTAAGGCCATGCCAAAATTTCCTTGTGTTCCAGAATCAATATCCATATGACTAATTGCCAAATACTTTTCACTCAATATATCCAAACAGCGTTCAGGTTGTGCTGGCCTTCTGTGTTGGACTGAATTCCATCTCTGGCCATTAACGAGAAAATAGGGATCGCCTCTTATTTTTTAATGCAATGTATCATTAGCACATGCTGCTTACAGAGCACCCGGGGTATCCAGCCATGGCCACGAAGACTTATTTTGCATCTAAGCTACATGTGCATTTACCCACAGCCATTTCCAGGGTGGTTACAACCACCTGCCCGGTGACACCCAAGCAACGAGCCGGGGAGACCCATCAAAAACGCAGCGTTTCGCTCTTCAGCAGGACTCAAGTGAGGAATAAGAACAGTTCTGCGAGTCAGAGGAAAACTCAAGGCTGTATTTTAAGCCGGGATTCTGCTGAAACCAGGATTGCCTGAAAACTGGCCAAGACCTGAGTTTGCCAGCGGCACACACAGGCAGAGGCTGGCGGGGAAGCGCGACCTCTCGCGACGCGTCTTTTTCGCAGTTTCGACATTTGTAAGACTAGGGTAGGAATCTCACGATGCTGACAAGCCCTGGCAAGCAGGAGCAGGAAGAGTCCCTCGATGTGTATTTAAAATACAGCAGATCAACTTTTCCTTCCTCCTCCTCCTCCTGGCCCCGCAACCAGCAGGATGCGTGGGGGCAGAGTCCAGCCCGAGCTGCCAGAGGGACGGGCCCCTGGGCTGGGAACGGGCGCACGCTCTGTCCCTTTTCTTGTGGATTTGCAGACAGCCCCCGGCTCACGGTACATTTAAGACCCTCGAACACTCCCTGCTGCCACGTGAATACGCTGCTTGTTGGAAATGCTCCCAGCGACAGGTCCCAGTGACAGGTCCCAGCTCTTCTCGGAGCTCTCTGCAGTAGGAGGGAGAGGAGGGAGAGGAGCAGGGAGGAAACAAACTGGCAGAAGCACTTCACGAAGTGAGGTGAAACAGCACTGCAAGAGCTGCTTTGCTGACCGCCCACAGGCATCTCCTGGGGATTCTGCCAGCTGAGGAGTTTACTGGGAAGGACACGTGAAAATCAGGACTGTCCTGAGACTGTGGGAATGAGTGCGGTGGCAGCGTCACCGCTATGGGCAGGACGGCCGCTGGGGTACGCTTAGCCACAGGGCTGGCTGCTGCAGAGAGCACAAAGCACTGACAGTCCAGAGGGTTAAGGGCCAAACGTTTGCGTTGGAGAAGGCAGCTGGAGCTTCTCCACTGGCAGCAGAAAGACCGGCTGACCTGCACCGAAGAGATGCGAGTATTTCCATAATCCGCTTTCATGGCTTAGCTGTCCGGGCTGCTCCGCAGGGGAATGGCCCAACAGATGTAAGGGGCTGAAAATGGCCAAGACGCAAGAGAACGAGCCCAGTTTGCTGGCCAGCAGGATGGGCTTCCTCTCTGCAGTGCTGCTCCACTGGGGCAGACGCAGTCTCAACCCTGTGACTGCTGCAGGAGCCGAAAGAATCTCCCTGCAGCCCCCTCGGAAAGGGGATACTTCCATGGACAGCTTTCTCTCAAACTTCTGCTTTGCCAACACTACTTTTATTCCACCAGAAAACTGACAAATCCTCAAAAGAGGATTTCAATTGCATCAATTCTTGGACAAGTCCTTCCTATTTTGATAAAAATCCACCCAAATCAAGGCCGGGAAGTCCAGCAGCCCCTGAACGATCCCACAGAAACCAAACACACTGCTGCAGCATCGCCGGGGGAAAACGGGGGATTCTTCCACGCTCACACAAAGGGCTGCTCCTTTGAAACCCCATCAATAAGTTGCTCAACCATCTTTTCATACGTGCATAGAGCAGCTGACCCACTGCGGTCTCGCTGCCGCTTCTACAAAATTACTAACACGGGGAATTTCAGTGGCTCCCAATGAACACAAAGGATGTCATCAAATCCAGTTGCGGGAAATAATGGTTTAGGACAAGAAGTTTCAGCCTTATTACCCACAGAATCTACCTCTAGTTTTAACCTGCGCTTTTTTTGTTCTTGAAGTTCATAACATCCCTTTAAGCTAACACAAGTGAAACCTGGTAACAACATAAACCACTAAAGAACCATTTTCTGATACCAGTCCATGTGAACGGTACTCTACAGATAGACAATATCATCAGTAAAATGTTCTTATCGTTTGTGATTCCTTGGATAATTAAAAAGGTTTCCTTTAACCATTCTTTTGAAGGGGTTTTATCAAGTTTTATCATGTCTATATTTATGTGATACAAAATTTTATGGAGTGGAATTCAGTCCTGTCCCAAGATATACAGATTGAAGCCAATGATTCATTTCAAACAACCCGGGATCCAACCTCAGTCCCAACTACCTGGGCAAAACCTACCCAACACCCAACCAGGACTCTGCGTCCTTATCAGTATCTGCTCGAGGCAGAGCTCTCACAGTGACCTTTCCAGATGGTTTTTTCATGCACCTGGTTGAAAATCCCACTGAAGATAACAAGAATCCTGAACATTTTAAAATTATTTTTACATTTCATTGTTCACAGGAGCTTGATAAACTTTAGTAAGTTTCAAAGCTTCTGCTCAGCACCAAGGCAATGCCAGAACACTTACGTAGGCCAGGCAGAATGCGACCGATACTCCGCACCAGCACCCAGGCAGAAGATAGGAAATATTCATCACTTTCCGCCTTTTTTTGTCATTTGTTTTTGTTCTGTGTATCTGCATTTATGTGATTTGTGCAGCAAAGTATGTTTATATTTGTATTTACGTGAATCTTATTAGAGAAATACCTGCCAGTTTGACACTGCATTCACCGTACCAGCAATCTCAGACTTTCTTATTCAGCCTTTTTTTTTTCCATTTTCTTTTCATCCTCGCTGAGGATGTGTCCTACTTTCTTGTTTAGAAGATGATATGCCGGCATTATGCATTCTAAAGATAGATTTATTTTTTTTAAAGCGGGTTGACGTGGTCATCAAAAGAAACGTATTCAGAGTTAGTTTCCTGTCCCAAGGGAGTTGTGCTTAAAGAATCTGATTTCAGGGTAAGACTAAAACAATGCTGCTTATGTGTAGAATGATGATTTACTGTATGTTAAATTTTGCAGCTGGAGGAGGAAGCTAAAAGACATGTTTTTATTATCGCTCGGGATTGGCAGGGCCTTTTTAGGGGAGAAAGGAGCAGGGGGTATTTACTGTATCTGCCTACAGAGGAGGACACTTTCCAAAACTCATATGGAATTCGCGCACGCAGCACGTGCTGAGTGGCCTTTTAAAATCTCCCTTCCAAGACATCCATATTCATCACAACGGCGTCTTTAGATCAGTCATACAGAAACGGGGATGGAAGAGACTTGGAGAAAAAAAAAAAAAGAAAATCACGTAATCCAACGCTGTGCCTGAAGGCAGGATCAACAGCACCTGCGTAACTGCTGAGAGAGCACCGGCCCCTCTTACAGATGTGTAATGGTGGAAATTACACGGCCTCTGCAGTCCGTCTGCTCCAGTGCTTTATCAGTCTTAACTACCGAAAACGCTTTCTAATGCCCAACTATGGCACTTTCCTGCTGCAATTTTAACACAGTTTCTTCTTATTTCCACCAACACATTGGAGTGGAAAAAAACCCAATACTGATCCTGGGTCTGGGGTATTTTGTGAGCACAGCTTGAAGGTGAATCTGAATATCCCGAGTTACAGTCCTGCCTTCAAATTAAATTATCTTTTTGTTTGAAAAAAAAGAGGACACAGTACAGAAATACAAAAGAATGGAGTACTCACACCAGGAAGCTTCATAAAACATAAACCCTCCCTTTTAAAGGAGGAATACTCTACTACTTGCCAGCCCAGGAATTAACAGCTCTGTGAGTACTCATTGCTCTGGGCCCTTCAGACAGGTATTTTTCAGTTCAATCACGGCACCCCTGAAGACCAGCAAACATCCTGTAGAGAATTAAAGTTGCACATTTGAGGCCCGGCGGAGAGAATTGACATGTCTGAACCCACAAGGTTGTTGAGCGGAGTTAGGAACAGAAACGGCACGTCTCACCCTGAAGTTCTGTGTTTAATAGCTAAAGGGAATTAAATGATAATGGCATGGAAAATTCCTATTTTGTTTAAGATGCCTGGCTGCTTTTCATTCAAAGGCTTTGCTTTTGTGTTTGTTTCTGTTTAAAATTCTGCAGCCAAATTTATCAGTGGTATAACACCATTGATTTCAATGGACTTACAGCGGGGATAAAGATGCTAACGCTCACTTATCATATCCCCCCTGTAATTTTTCCTCCACCAGGTAAAGCTCTGCTCAGCAGACAGGATATAGGGAATTGTTACAGCCGGTGTCCTTGTGACATTTCATTAAGCTGGTCTTTTAAAGCTTATCATTAGAGGTACTTAAGTCTTGTTGGAAGAACTTAATTGCATCCTATTTTCCTGACTGGAGATGCATTTGAAAAGTCAGCTTGCATTTTGATTTTTCTTTAGTTTTTCAAGGTCTTTGTGCTGCATAGAATTTTAAATTCCTCCATCTGCTTCAGTCCCTCTTCACCTGGGGTTTGCATAACTCCTGCTATTTGTAAATGTTAAGGCTCCTTCTCCTTCCCAGTCTCTAAGCCAGACTCGAAGAGGAATGTAGACTATTGCCGCTGGAGCTTACCTGGAAAAGCCACGTGTGTGCCTTTGTCCAGGTGGAAATGCAATTAAAAGGCCCCTTCAATAAAAGAACAGAAAACAGGGAATGTTTTCCTTTGCTGCAAGCAAAAGCTATTGTCCCTTCCTTCAAAATACCTCAAAGTATAAAACTCCAGCTATTTCCAAATAATGCACTGCTTCTTCCTTCACATTTCAAACAATGCTGGCATACAGAAAGTTACAAATATTTCTAGCTACACAAAGAATTGTACTTACAGCTAAAAGGTCTGTGAATAATCATCCAGCTGGAAATTTGATTTTAAATGTGATAAAGCAAGCTGAGTTTTCAGCTTTACCACTCTAAGGTATTAAAGGTGAAGTGAAATTTCTGATCTTAGAGTCCCCCAAAATATTCACCTAATACAACTTTTCTGTTGATACTGCTAGGATTTCTCATCTCTGCTTGAGGAATTTAAATAATGATTCATTCATTTCAGGTACTTAAATCTGCCTTTCTGTGGGACAAACAAACCAGAGAGCCTCTCCTCAGGGCAGCTCTGATGAAGCCGATGGAGTTTCCGACAAGACCATGTAACAGGAGAATCAGGCCTCTTATTTGTTTTTTATAACCTCTGCTCTCCAGAATCCAATTCCCTAATCCTGTCTGTGAACAATAAAAGTGTTATTTAAGGCCAGTCCTCCTCGCTGAGTTCTGCACTTTGACACAAACAATGAGTATTTATTCACAGACATATTAATATATTGTAGCTGCAGAGAGACATTCGTTAGCACATGCAATGGGAAGTGGCTGTGCAATCCATGCTGTACTGGTGAAGTCAATTATCACAACATAAATCTTTACTTTCAAGCATATTATGCTTTTCCTGCAGAAAATAACACTAGCTCTCAGTTTCCAATCAGGAAGGATCATTAGGACACTGCTGTTTTTGAAGATGATGGTTCTTAGTGACAATTCAGTATTAATGGAAAGGAGACGTGGGTTTTGTGGTGTTTTTATTATTTTTTGTTATTCTGGTTTTAAGTTATTTAGATCGAGTGTATGATAGTCAGCTACGCTGGTGTTAATTTGACCAGCCTGGTGTTCGTGTTCAGTGATGTACACAGTGCCAGCCTTAAGGAGATAAACCTTTCAATTACCCTTCAGCAATCGCTGCTTTCCCAGCCCCTGAGCCCCTTCGGGCTCGGGCAAAACCAGGAAACTCAACTGCTGCAGCCCCAGAAACTCTCTGCAGCTCTGCCCACACGCTTCAGCCGCTTGCGGAGCCCAAGTTCGCGTTGCAGTTAGGGGGATAACTGGCTCGTACGTATCACGTTTTGCAAATAAGCTTCTACCTATCTACCTACCTCCCTCATCTACCAAAAGCAATGGATGTATTTTGACCTGCACCTCTGCAAACCCTACAAGTCTCCCACAGAATCCTTGAAAGCCATTCAGCAATCCGCTGGTACCCAAGGCAGGCAAAAGAAGCCAGCTTAGACAGTATCGTATAAAAAAAGGGTCACAGCTCTTTGTGGCAAGACAGACCGACCTATCTGTCTTACCCTGCAGCATGGTACCCACGCAACTTTGCCAAAATATCTGTGTCTTGCCCTGGAGGAGCCCTTGCATCACTTTCTCTTTCATTGTGCTGTAATTTAAAAATCTATCTATGTATCTATATACTTCTAAAGGCCTCTGTAAGCTATTCTTCCAGAAGGTGAACTGGTGCCTGAGGCTATTTTGGAATTAGAAAAGCAAAGGGCAAACCTAGTTATTTTGTGCAGAAAAGCTGCTAGCACTCACACACAGTACACCGAGGAAGGGAACAACTCATCAGGATTATAAATCCTGGACTCTTATGGCTGGATTCTGCTCCTGGCATAAAACATGCAGGCCTGGACAAACCCAGTAGAGGTCATTTCAGTTGCACGTGGTGAGAACAGTATCAGTACCAGCCCCTTACTCATCTGGGGCTTTTTCACTGTATTAATGGTCCACAATTAGCTCTACTTTGTGCATAATGAAAGAACAGATTGCACTACGGCAGTCTCAAACAAAACCTTAATTTGTCCAACTATGAAGTTACACAAATAACCCCAGAATGTTAAAATCCCAAGGGGTCTAAATGGATTCAGTGTTGGATTCTGTTTGTGCCGTATAAAGATCCTGCACAGAGTAAAAGGCAACAACCAGCCCTGCAGAATTTTTTTTGCTCAGAAACATACAATTCCTGTGTCGATCCTCTTAGCGTGTAGCGGACTTGCTTTGTGCAGGTACCTGAGCAGAATCAAGGTCTGATTGAATGGCTGCGCAGCCCCAAATAATAGAAGTAATTATTGCACCCTACTTGGATCTAGCCTGCGCACGGTCATAAAGCATTTCCGCTGTCTCAGAGACACTAATGCAAGCCAGCAAATAGGTTCCCTTAAATAAGGATGGAGGTGTTGCCACCAGCGAGATTTAGTACAGATGAAACTGGGGAGAGGGAAGAAGCACAAACATTGATAGATGGTGAGACACACAAGTCCTATGACTCAGATGATCTTAGCTCTCTAACACTTGGAGTCACGGGAGGTTTGGAAGCATGTGGCAGCTTTCTCTTCCATGCACCTGCAATGAATCTAATTATTCCCCCAGTATAAAAGCCTGCCACATCACCCCTTCCACTCCAATATCTAATTTAGACCACCAGTGACATTTAAAAGACACCTTTGTACTCAGGTACTCAAACTGCAAGACAAGCTCTGTGTGTAGGTGTGCAGAAAAGATTAATTCGAAAAGGTGGTGCAAATGAGCCAGGAAAAAAGAAAAGCAGACGTTATCTGAAGAGTGAGCGTGTGCGTGCACGTGTGCCTGTGGTCTCCTAATCAGGGCTGAAAGGGTGCGCAGCGCTGCTGAGTCAATTCCCCTCAAGACACAAAATTCTGAGCTGTTCAAAAATAACAGAAACAAAATGTTCTTATGACTTAGTTCTCCTCATTTGTATATTCAAATCAAAGTGCAGCATGAAGATGCTCCCAGCCCAAGCCCTAGAAAACAGCACTCTAAATGCTTCTCAGTGCAATCCCATGTAGCTTGATGTTTACCGTGGGCACATTTGCAACTTTATGCAGTTTTAATTAATCCTTTTATGATCTGCAGTGAGAAATAAGCCTGAGAGTTGAATTCTCACTGTCTCGTTTCCAGCCATGACTGCGTGCAGAGAACAGGACAGAGGGGCTCGCGTTCACTTTAATGTCACCATACATAACTAAACACTGTGCAACAGTACGAGTCTGGCACCTTCTGGAAAGGAAGGTGCTCCTTGGGTTCATGTGCTTTGTGCAACGTGCTCCTGGTTGCTTGTTTTGTGGTATCACAAATAAGCCGAGCCTGTGACTTCCTGAAGGCGTGCTTTCCCCGGAAACGGACCCAACACGTCAGTCCCTGCCCGCTGCTGTGCTGTCTGAGGTGCAGTCGTCATCCCCGTCCTTCACGTGCCTAGAAATTCCTTCTGAGGACTTTCTTCCCGAGCTTTGAGGTTACGCTCATCAGCTCTGTAGCTCCCCACACCCTCCTCCTCGTCTTTTTCTTTTTTTTTTTTGGAAGATGGATGCAATGTTTACACTTCTGCAGTCACCGAGAACCCTCCTCAGATCTCCATGCCCTTTCAAAGATGATGTAAAGCAGCTTTCGGTGACCCTGGCCAGCTGAGGTCCACCCTACACAATCCAGTGGTCCCGTTTAAGTAAATCCACCTAAGCAGCCCCTAACTTGACCCTTCTAAGAGGCGAGAGCCAGCTGCAAGACCGGTCTATGGAAATTATATTTATCACCCCAAAGGTTCCTATGAGAACCTCAAACCAGCAAGGTTTTCCCCTTCGCTTTAGAAGGAAGTTATCGGTGGCTCAGGCTCACTGGAGATTTCTTGGCTTTAAGCCACAGAAAAAACATTGGTGAGAGCCTGTAGTAGGGTTACTACTAACACAGCAATAAATAAAAATATTTATTGGAAAGCAAAGAGAATGTACAACCTGAGGGAATTCTCAACGCGCAAGACTGATAATCAGGCATAGACTGTTCAGAAGAATTACTTGTGTAATCTCACTTGAGTAGCTTTCTAAGGAAAATTACAAGAGAAAAACCGCAAGTGTATTGAGAGGAGAGAGAATATGAAATAAGGCTCGTGCTTCTATTTTTCTTTCTCCCAGTGACCTGAAGTACAACCTTGAGGGGACTGTTAATCTTTGAGATTCACTGGCTCTGTTCATAAAATGAGCCTGGCAAAATTATCATAATGTAACTTATTTAGCTCATTTCTTCAATAATTTGTGCAATGTACTTCAAAATGCTCAGATAAAATCTATTAGGTGATGATTATTATTTGTAGAAATGCCACATAATAGGAGTGGAGCCAGCTGCTAGGACCTTCACTAGCATAGAAGTTCTAGCTTCAGTAATTTCATGGGAAGGACTAGCAGATGAGTTATATTGGCTAGGGGAAACTCTGATACTAACTGAGGGCCTGCTCTTTTTATGTGTATATTTGGATTTCAGGGCACAATTTGTACCAGTAGCCAATATGGGATGAACAATAGTTCACAGGCAGAAAGATAAGAGGACTAATAGCGCAAAAAATAACAGCAGTCGTCGTTATATAAAGGTCAAGGAGAAATATAAATTGCATTCACCTGGGAAAAAGGATAAACACTTTAAAATAAAGAGGCAAACCCTTAAAATGCTGAAGAAAGTTAGTTTAAGCAAGGCTACTTTTTATAATAATGCAAGGTTCATCATTGTCAGATTATTATGGTCTATTATAGTCAAACTGTAAAATAACTCCAGATTTTCCATGTGAAATGAAGCTAGGTCAAGCATTAAGTTCCTGTTCTTTGACTACACCTACATATGAAAAACCTACCGTGGTACTACTGTCAGGTGGAATTTACTGGACAACCGGTAACAAACAGAATATGTTTCTCACACAAGTTAGATTTGATTGGGCATATGTATTTCAATTCCACTTCCACAGGAAGAAACTGAATTACCACAAGTGTACACGTACTTTTAAAATAACCCAGTAGGTGTTTTACAGCAAAATTGGCTGAAAATTACCCAAATAAATTCAACTGAAACAAGAGATTGATCAGACTTTTCTCTTTGTTTCAAGATAAACACAAGATTGCCTAAAGTCTGGATTCTCATTTGTTTTCTAACTCTACTCTGGATTTGATTTTTCCACACTTTCTTCATCCAGGCCACAGGTTAGCTGTTTCCAGGAGCTGGAACGGTACCTGGGCATAGAAAGCAAGGAAGCTCCAAGACGTAGAGCAGTTACAAAGCACTGTTTTTCTAGGCTGTGCATCTACAGTAGCCTCTTGTGAAACACCCGTTACTGGATTAATTCCTTCATCCACTGGTCTTCCAATCGGGAAAAACTACTTAGGTATAATAATGGGGGATAATGAATTTGAGACACAATCCCCTCCACCGTACTAACAGACTCTCATTTTCAGGCCTAGCTTATTTTTCTGTGGGTAAAATCAGAGTGAAAGGAAATCTGTTGACACTTGCCAGTGGAAATTACCCATTAATTTCAATGGAAGTGGATCCCGATACAAAGGCAATTTCTGACCATCTTAGCAGTCGTCTTTTTTTATTTGTATGGAGCAAAAAAGATCAGGTTTATTTTTCCCCACTTTGCTTTGCAAACGTCCCATTAGTTACCTGGGAGCCAAGCACAAAGTGAATACAGAGATGACCAAGTGTTGCCGCGCTGCAGGACGCACGTGGTGAGATTTGCCATCCTAAATCCGATGGCTGATCCATCATGTTCTCTCGCTGGCCTCTGGCAGCGGCCCATACCTGCTGGCCCCCTTCCAACCTGAATAATTTCACTCTTCCAGTTATGGTCTCTCTTTCCCTGCAGTCTTAACCAGATTGTTATTCTCTTGTTCACTTCTTGGCCCACGCTCCTGAATATCATTTGTTTATCGAGAGGTAAGAGAGTCACAGATAGGACAGAAGTATGCTTCTTACAAGTCCAGGTGAGGCTTTAACGTTCAGGTAAGATAATCAAAATTTCAAAAATTTCTTCTAAAACTGGTATTTCATCCTTGGCTTTTCAACAATTACAACATGTGGCGATTATTTTTGCATAAATCAGTGCATGATTTCAGATTTAAATAAATACCCCCTGCAAACCATGAGCAGATGCTACAGCTGATGATACAGAGAAAACAGAAGGGAATTCCTGATTAATTACAAATTGAGCTGCTTTGGTCAGCTACATATATCCAGTGGAAAAAAAAAAATAATCACAGACTGTTTGAATAACCCTCAGCATGTCTTTCACAATGCTGGGGCTGCAGGCTGTAAGCCACTCCGAGCTAGCGCTTCCTGAAAGCAGTCTCCAGCTACAACAGAAAATCCTGTATCACCTCTTCATACGAGGTTTATCTAACTTAAATAAAACAAATTAAATGAGCCCTCTAAAATTTCACTTTCACAAAATACACTTCAGTTGCTCCTGGCATTTGGGGGCTAACTGCCCAAAGGATGAAGGAAAAGTTACTGAGAAGGTAGAAGCTGCTGCTGTTCATCTCTACCACTTCAGATGCTCCATTTACTCAGCTCCTTTCTTTCTTTAGGTAGGGGAGAAATTAATCTCATCTGAATACCTGCCCTGCAAACCAGGAAAATATCATGGTGCAACAGAAAAATTACAAAATCCCGATTTATTTCTTCAACTACCGGTGAGAGAGTGACTTCCTTTCTTTATGTTTGGATTGAGCATTGAAATGTAGCTGAACGAAGTTCAAAACACCTCTAGCTCTAATTATTTCAGGTAATATGGAGACAGAAGAATATGGTTCATTGCAGGGAATTGTTTGCCCACTTCCAAGTCCATTAATCAAGTGCCCTAAAAGGGAAAGGCACGTAATCTGGAAGCTGGGTACCTGAGATTCTCACGCTTGTGTACAGGATACCCTGATATTTGACAATGCATGAATCTGTACTGCAATCTGAAGACTGTAAATGCACTTACTGGCAAAAATCAATTCACCTGTGAAGGACTGAACAAGCACCTCACGTTTCTACCCGCACGACTTTTAAAATCACACGGAGTTAGTTACTGCAGCTGAAAGAGGTACAACGCTCCTAACCTGAAATCCAAGCAACTTTTTAGACTAAGCCTTAAGTGCTGATTTCTTTCAATCCTCTCCCTTTGTGCTAACATCAGCGGCAGAGTCCAAGCTAGTTTTGCACAAATAGCATAAGGCCACCTCAATAGAGAGGAACGGGCACTTTTTTCCCAGAGTAGCTGTCTTGCCAAAACAGCTACGATCTGGCTGTTCCTGAGAAACACAACATGAGCAACACAAACCCCATGATTTTTTCCCCAGCAGTTTCCTTTTTTCCCCACAAAAAGCAAAGTCATTATCTCAGATGAAGGGCACTTTTTTCCTGTATGGAATATTCACATCTGACAGGACTCTGGTGCAGCTCTGCCTCTTCATTTCCCGACAGCGACAACTGCCGAGAGCTCAGGCCAGGCCACCTGGTAGGGTCTGCAGGAAGGGGGATGCGACGTACATCTTCTCTGACATTCAACGGTGAGAGATCAACGAGCACTTCAGACCATCTGCTACTTTTAATGCTGGCTGACCAGAGAAAAGCTAGGCCTGTAGACGGACCCCTCAGTTAACAGCCATAGCAGATGGATCACAAAATGGCCCTGAGGTTCCCCCACTGCACCCAGACCAGGCACTCTGAAGATCTCCGTACTCTAAGCGGAGAAAAGTGGGGAAGAAAAGGGACACCAGCCAAACCCAATATTTCTCAAGTTGCAGGGGGCTTTGAGAAAACCTTTCGATCCACTGCTCTGCTACATAACCCCATCCTTTGAAAATAAAAATACACAAGGAAGGGTAAGGGGAATAGGTGGCTTTGAGAATTGATAGCTCAGCAGCAGCAGACTGACACCCTGCCGACAACAACAGAGACTCTGTTACCGACCTCTAAAATGTGTCACAAAGATGCTGGGAGGGGGGCATTATTCATAATTCCTTGTGTGGGTTTTTTCCCTGCAGTTTATAAAACAACTCTTTGGAAGCTTGGAAATGAAATCTATTTCTTTTCTCAGGGCATGACCGCATGCTGGTGAAGTCGGTTAAAGTTTTGTGACTGTCTTCGATGGGAGGAAGATCAGCTGCTTTGCTTGTCCCCGCAGCTCTGAATGCTCAGGTTGCTTCGTCACCAGGGGTGGACGCCACACTGCATTGTTTAGAAAGAGTGACATTAAAGCTTTTGGAGCAAGGATAGTAGAAACAGCAAAGATTGAAATTCAGTGTTTCTTTCCTGAATCACTAACACGAGTGAAAGCGAAGACGGAATTACAGAGCAATCAGATCTATAGATTCCACTTTATTTTTCATATTCAAGACTTTCCTATCCATATTGTTTAGATTCTTTCCATGTACTCACAATTTCACAATCCCCACTGCACAAACTGCATCAAGCAAAGCCATGAAATCCCAGATCTGTTCACTTCCTTCTCCTCAACACAAAATTCCTCTCTACTCTGACATTGCACAGTCCAACACAAAACCGAGGGGCCCCTTTCCTTTCAATCCCACTAGAGAACATCCCCTCTTGATGTGCAAACCATGGAGTCACTCATGAAGAAGAGCCCTTTCCCATGCACACACAGCAGGAGCAGAAAATTATACACACCCTGAGGAGAACCACCATCTTATCATTGTTATTGCTGCCATTGAAAAGGAGTAATAATAATAAAACCCCACGCTGCTTATTCCATCTCTATTTGCTGACCTGAAAACTTGCTCTGCACCTGGCAAGATCTGAAGCTCCTTTTCTGCAAAACCTGCCTCTCCTCCTTTATGTGATAAAGGAAAGTCCCTGGACAGAAAAAGCTCAGGTTCCATGAGGAATTATGATAGAAGCATAAAGTGACTGGATTGCGTACTGCAGCCTGCGATATGTGTAGAGCTACTTAATGAAACGACAGCCCTTGTTTTGTAAAGGGGCTAATGGCTTTGACAAGAATCATGGTTTCTATTCAAGAGGCTCCAGCAGCCCAAGTGACAAGTAATTCACTCGCCAGGACTGTCATATTCTCAAAATGCATTTGTTAGAAGCTGCATAGGGCCAAATGCTTAATAAATTCAATAATCTCCCCACTAAATGCATTAGTGCTGCCCAGCTATGATCTTGATAGATTGTGGTAGTTGCCCTTAAGCAATTAGTACTAGGACAATTGCTCAGATTCAGTTGGAACAGAGCATTGGCACTCAGTAATTGGTTTACTCTAATGAGAGAAAGAATTTCTGAAGAGGATATAGGCAATAAAAGCTGTAAAATACAATTTATGTTGCAGCGACAAAAATAAACAGACTTTACAGAGTTGCACACAAGGTCAGTTCCCAGTTACTTCGGTTTAGAGGCCTCGCAACAAGACCACACTTACGTGACGCGCAACAGGGCGTGAGCTGTGTCACCGCAGCACTATTAGGAACTGGGTTATTCTCCTGCCTTTCTAGGAAGGATAAGTGAAACGAGTCCCTCCCAGCCTTGATTTTTAACTTCATTAAATCATGAGCCACGATGAAAATGGATGTCCAAGAGCAAACTGAGTTCTGTGGCTAAAGAACTACCAGGTTGACGAGACACCATAGCACCACAGACAAATGGAAGTTGTGTGATGACTAACCCAAAGCAGCCCCAGGAAGAGCTCACTGCACTGGAGCGCTCTGGATGGACAGAGACATAATCAGCCAAGTTAAAGTTTCATGTCTGTCACCAAATACAGAGGCAAGAAAAAGAGTCAAATCATTGCTTCAGTCCAGGTCTTTGCGTGTTCCCTCCCTGCTACGCGGGTGTAAAACCGCTCTTCTCGCGCTACCGGCGGTTCTTTCCACCGGCCTTCCCTGCCAGAAACAAGCCCAAGTTGGGTGCGTGCTGTCTGCTAGAGAAGTCAAAGGACACTGCAGCAAGGAGAAGGTTATTCCTTTGTGCACAAGTGCCTGCTTTTGCTCAGCACATATAATCAAATTATACATCCGATTAAATCAGAAAATAGAGAAATCTTGGATGTGCAACACTCCACGCTCAGTACCTGAACTCAAGTTCAGTACTCACCTCACTGCCAGCTATAATATAGCAATTAGTTCCAGCAAAACTATATTTGCTTATAGAACTAATTAGAGATCAAGAAAGTGTCTCCGTTTTGATAATTACATGGTTGTGTCCCATCTATCAGCCACTGTTAAATTGTTGTTATATTAATGTAAAGCTTATAATCATGGCTGTTCTAAATTGAATAAATGTTCTTGCCAATTCTCCAATGCAATTAATTTACATAAAAGCCTCTGGAACTAAAATTAAAATGATATACATCTTTCCAAGGGTTTCATTTAAAACAAAGCTAAATAATAGAGAAATTATATATCTTTTTTTCTTTTCTCCTCACATTCTTATGTTTACTAAAGTTAATGGCCAAATAATCACTGAAGTGTGCCTGAAACAGCGTTATGCAGAACTGTTATACCAATAGCTCATATACATGTACAGTGATTCATTATTCAAGACAATATTTTAAACAGCCTGTTCCCAAACCAAGGGAGATTCCAGATGATGGTGCAGGAGGTCAGAGGGAGTTCTATTCCCTCAGTCATCTGCACGTAAATCACACTCATCTGTTTTATTTAGGAATTTGCATTTTTGTATAGAGCACTGACGTTGCTGACACAGACAAATCTGACCAAGTCTTCCTCGCTAAAGAAAGAAAAACTGCACTCTGCTAATCTAGAACCCTGCCACAGGTCAAATGTAAACTAGTTACACTATGCTTTTGCAAAAAAGTAATATTGTGAATCACAGAAGCTAAGGGCCGAAACGGTGTGGAAAAAGACGTATGCCTACAAAATCATCACGGTTGTTCGAGGGGAACTGGTTTGAAGCTGTGACAACTGCTCCCCAAGCAAACACTGCACTTTGGTGCGGTTCCTTCCACCTCTCAGGCTCTCGTGCCTCCCTGGTGAAAGGCAGATGCAGACTCTAAGTACAGACGCTCCATTAACTGTGGCTCGGAGCCTGAGCTCAAGACCAGGTACGCGTCTCATTTCTACTTCAAATTACATCTCTGCCCAGTCACCACACCTTTCGGGATGGGAAGACACCGAGTTCACATCATGCCTGACCGTAAATTCATGTCCCTGTTCACACAGGCTGGGTTGGGCAACCTGGAGCGGGTCCCCGCATGTTGAAGGTCCGTGCCTGACCATAAATTCATGTCCCTGCTGTTCACACAGCCTGGGATGAGCAACCTGGAGTGGGTCCCCGCGTGTTGAAGGTTGGTGCCGGCAGCGATCATCCTCAGCTGGGTCTTGCTCAGAGCCTGCGCGGCTCCTTCACATCCCAGCAAGGGATGGGTGCAGCCAGCATGGCTAGAAGGGTGACAGTCACAGAGGCGGCCACTTCTTTGCTCTCAGGCTTATGTTTCATGTTGCTGGACTGACACAGCCATGACTGTCCTTTCACTTCGGGGCTCTGCAGTTCCCGAGTCAGTTCCCGAGCCGTAACGCTCGCTGCTGTTACAGCTTAGAGCGCAGTGGTGTGACCTCCCTTGCTGGTGTCTACACTTGAGTCACAGGAGGGCATTCTTAACACTCAGCTTTAATGCTGTAGCACTTCTCAATGCCTCCACAGAACTAAAAGTTAAGAAAAGGGTTCAGAAGTTATGTACTTCATAGTGTGCCCCAGTAAAAGAATTAGTCAGAATAGTACTGGTAGGTAATTACTGGCCCAGTCCTCCCTCATGCTGCAGCCTACTTAATACACAGCCCATTTTACTCTATAATTCTTTTTTTCTACTCCACTCTGATATTTGTGACTTTATCTTATTCCAGCTGAGCTTAAATACTCACCAGAGTGGAAGTTGTTTTCCCCTGATTGTATTGGAGCAAAGCTCCCCCACCGCACCCGCCTTATTACAGGGAACAGAGCGCATTAGGGGAGGAAGAAAGTGACCTCAGCTAATGATTCAGAGGACCTCCTAAAGCTCCCTCATTTCCTTCCACTGTCTCTAAATTATTATTCCCAGCAACCTTTGGAATTTCTACTCTTTTTCCTGTAATAGCCTTATCCAAGGAGACAGTGGCTGTGAACATGCCGAGCACAGGGGTGGCAGTTCAATAACTCCGATCAGCCTGCATTATGCTTCAATCTCTGTTAGCTCCATGCGCAGTAACAAAAAAACCACACAGCTCACTCCATTTCCCTTTCGTAACCGTTCACTCCTGACATTTTGGATTTTTGCCACAGATGGGCACTTAATAAAAGTTGTCTTGAAGAAGAAACGCGTGCATGTGTGGAAATATTTATGCATACATTATGCATGCTTCTACATTAAGCATTTAATTCTATAGGAGAATTACAGTCAGTCACTGAAACAAATGACTTTCTTTCTGGGAAGAACAGCTCTGGACAGGTGGCACTTTTATTATTCTGTCCATTATTACACAGTGAAGCAGCAGATCAGAAGCGAGACTGCCAGCAATAGGAGACCATCTAAAAAAAATGCCTCAAGTTCCATTTTAAGATTTAAGACACCTTTCCAGAGCCAAGAAACATCCTGCAAAACCAGGCACAGCCACGTCCCTTTTCACAAAGACAGCCCATTGCGCCGGGTTTGGTCCATGGGGACACTCACAGCTCCGAAAGCTTCAGCTTAGAGCTCCGGTGGCAACAGGGTCAGACAAAACCAGCTTGTTGCATTACTTTTTTTTTTTTCTCTCCCAAGAAGCATCTCCCTACTTTAAAAAACCTACCAACCAAGTTTTACATAAGAAACCCAGTGTTAACAGGCATGGAGCTTCCTCTGTGCCGCACAGATCACTGTTTCCGTGAGCAGGCTGTCGTTTGGAGAAATGCTGGGCTGTGGGACTCCATAATGTAAGTATTTACATAGCAGGAATAGGATCTTTGTGCAGGCAGGAGTATTCACTATTCATTGTTTGCTGTTTGTAATCTGTTAGTCATTAAAACTTCAGCCAGCCAAGCAAGCCCTGGAAACGCAAAAGTATGCGACTTAGGTGAGCAATCACACACTGCAAACAGCCCGAGGAAACAGCTCCAAAAGGGCACAAACGGGAAGTTCTCAGCACAAGTGCCTCTGCAAAGGTGTGAGAATTAAGTGCTAAGTGTGTATTCGGGGGTCAGCAGCAGGAACATATTGCAGCACGTATCAATTGATAACTTGAATTCCCGCAGTCTGCCTTATCAGAGCATCCCAGCGTCACCAGCGGTGTAGGATTTTGCTTAAAGACAAACCACAAAATAGAATTTCAGAGCCCTGGGTTCCACGACAGCAAGGCGCGAGATGTTAACCACTAACATTTACTCTGACTGGCCTGAGATTTGATTTAACAGGTTATCATATTGCATTTGATGTCTGTCAAGCTTTGGGAGTCGCAAGGTGAATTATTACTTCCTTTACAGAATTAATTAATCACTGCCGTTATTACTGTAATTTCAGACTGTTCAAGAACATTTCCTTCACCTTCCTCGTTCTTCTGTGTCCTGCAGTCTCCTTCATGCTCAGATATTACTCCGCTATATATGAAAAGATAAAACATTTATGCTATTGCAACGATATGAACGTGTGCATATATGCACTCACCGAGAGTACTTTCTACTGGATATACTGTACCACAAGCCCTCCACCCACACTATTTATATTTCCATTTTTGAATCAGAGAAAGATCCCACTGTCTACCTTCCTCTTTGAAGATATTTCATCAGTAGCTATGTAAAATCATTAGTTGTTTCTGTTACTAAATGATGTAGAGAGGAGCAGAAGACATTGTAGGGACTAGATCTCCAGTTGCTGCGAATCACAAGTCTATAGCATTACACTGGTGTAAGACTGGTCTAGAGTTTTTATTTAAATTGCCTCTCCTCAAGTCCTCCTCAAACTACCTTATGTCCTGTCTTTGCATCCAGCTGCCTAGCAGCCCCGATTTGCTTTGCACCAAAGAAATGTTAGAGAGTTTGGGGTGGTTGTAGCTTGTGCAGGACGGGTTAGAGATGTAGGGTTGGATTTTGCATGTATTCCACACACACGTAACAAAGAAAACAAACCCTTTGGTGTAATTCCTGACCTCCAACTCTTCAGAGACACACACAAGCTAATTTATCTTAATGTCAGGGTATATGACAGGAAGTATACTGAATTGATGACTGTGACCCTCAGTGTCATACAAAAAAAATGTATTCCATGAGCCCATGCGTTGTGTTTACAGCCCATTATGATCCCATCAGACCCTCTCTTGGTTCCCCAGGCCCAAGAGTACAAGCAGAGCATGCCCAGTAGGAACTGAGCATCCATTACTTCACAGACTCATAGAATGGCTTGGGTTGGAAGGGACATTAAAGACCATCTCATTCCACCCCCCTGCCTTGGGCAGGGACACCTCCCACTAGCCCAGGTTGCTCCAAGTCCTGTCCAACCTGGCCTTGAACCTCCAGAATTTCTTCCTAATATCTAACCTGAATCTCCCCTCTTTCAGTTTAAAACCGTTCCCCCTTGTCCTATTTCCTACACATTCATCACACGGGACAGTGCTAGACAATACATACACCATGTATCATGCAAGCTCTTTGATTATTGCAGAGAACTGACTGAACTTAACTGAAAAGACAATATCTTACCACTTTTTCCTGGCTGGATTTACAAAGTATTTTTATCTTGCTTGTTCATTTTTACTTTTTTACCAAGCCTGCTCTGCCAGCAACTTCTTTCCCCGTGAGAGGATGGAAACAAATCTCTTAAGCCGTCAAGAGTGGTTCCAGGCTGCAGAGGAACTTAGCAAAATGTCAGTGCCAAGCCTGGCTGGATATCTTCCCCAAGATGGTGCCTTTCACGTACCAACATTTCTACCAGTCCGGCTACACAAGCGTTCCCTTCTGAATGACATCACCAAGTACAAACAGGTATTAAGACGACGGGTGACATTTATATCTCTTTTTTTCACGGTCTAGCACAGTTGTTCAAGGATAGAAGTTGACTCAAGAGGCAGAGGGCAAACAGATCTGAGTTTAACTTCTTTGAATTTCCTTGTATTTATTACCTTGCCATTCAACATGGGAACGGTCAGCAGATAATTTATGGTATCGTGCTCAGAGAAATAAGTTTGTACTAATGCAATAAAAAGCTTGGAGCACCAGCAGTTATAATAAAATGAGAATTAACAATAGAGCAGAATAAAGAGGGGAGGGAGAAGAAGAGATAGTCATTAAATCAATAACACCAAGGTCTGGCTGAGATGCGCTCAAGTCAATAATACCATAAAGTTTTATACTGGCTGTAGGGTGGGAAAGTGTTGTCATCTTGGCACGTGTGAAGACAGAACCGTTTAGATGTAATACATTGACCAAGGATAGGAGACAGAGAACTTGTTCTTGATCTAGAACTCGGAGAGGGGAGCTGGCAGGGTGGAAGTTAACATCTGGTAGAAGAGCGCTGCGAGCAAACATCGCTCTAGAAGGGCTGGCCTGTGGAAAACCCGCACGAAGGCTCGGTCTCTGCAGCCTGAGAAGCTGCTTCTAACAGATCCTCTCCCTTCACAAGGAAAAGTATCATAATACAGAAATGGATTAAATGTACTGGTTGAGGGCGATGTCTCGGCTTTCCTCGATGTCTTCACAGTGACTGGAATTAACTGGAAGTGTGAAGAATAGAGTTAGCTGTAATGTGTTTGCAGAATGCTGCAGAAGCCGTAACAACTCGCACATCAATTACAGAAGTGCTCTGTATAGTGAAAAAGAATATAAATATATAAAAAGAAAAGAATTTAGGACACAGTTTACCATTCTGCATTTCAAAGAAGTTAAAAATTATCACAATAAGAAAGGTCTTGGCAGAGAACTGAGGAGGTCTTGCAACCTTTTGGCAGAGTTTGGGGCACTCGCAGTTACCGCACTCCGTCTCAGCTTACCCAGGCGCGCTTCTGCGGAGCTCCTCACACCTCATCGCTTGCAACCAGCATCGAGATTCCTGACTCTTAAAAGAGGCCTCAGCTAGAGCAGTTCCTCAGCGGTAATGCTTAAATATAACTGCTTTTACTTAGAGCTTTCCACTGGTTTTGTGTCCTTGGTGTGTGAACAGAAGCCCCTTGGCTTTTGCGTTTGCGGCTGAACGAAGCTCCATGATTTCTGGTAGATTGCACATTGCCATTAACTTGCTTGTCCCCCTCTTTACTCTCCTCGTACCCCTTATCTAGATGAGCCCTGGAATTCCATCTTCTGTTCCTAAAACCAATCCCAGCATTTTGTCTGGGTGCAAAACTTGGAAAGTGAAAACAGATGCTCAGAACTTCTGCAGTCACTGAAAACAGGTGTCACAAATTGTGTAATTCCACATGAAATACAGTAAATATATGCACAATGTGGGACAGGATTTCAGACTGCTGCGCCATCCGTTCTGGCAAATTAGCATCCAACACTTTCCTCCTAATCCCGCAGCGTTACTGGGGCTGTCAGTTCACGGATTACAAAGTATTATGATTTAGGATGACAGCGTTTCACCTGTACTGCAGCGTCTCCCGGAATCACTCACAGCAGCTGATCAGTTGATGAACTGAAACGACTCCTTAAGAAAACAAATCAAATATATTGTTGTATCCCTTTCTCTGGGCTACCCGCTCCTTCTATTTGTTGTCTAATTTATAATTTTAACTTGTGAGAGCTCAAAGACAGCTTGGTTTAATTGCAGGTTGGAGAGACAAGTTACAAATGAACCCACTGGCTCGCTTCCCTTCAGCTGCAGATTCCCACGTGTCTGAACAAATCGAAGGAGAAAAATGTTCCAGACAAGGTGGGGTGACTTAAAGCTACCTCACTTTCTGCACCCGTATTTCAGAATTCGGTCTTAAAGCACTTAAGCCCTTAAATCCTGTGTTTTTTTCCCTTATCTGTGCAACTGACACAATTGAAGGGCTGTAGTTCAGCTTGGACACCATGTATATACAAAACCAGATACTGTATTATTCCATTCTCAGCAAGGATTTCTATGCATTTCTAGACTAGAACTAATGTTGATAGTAACAGCTATCACAACCCTAAGTATATATCAGTAAATAAAATGGTTCTTCGTTTCAATTCCATTTCAGCCACTAAGGTGTTAAAAGTAAAACAGGTTACTGTTTTAATCAAATGTTATTGCTATTGTTTTCCTCGCAAACAGCACACACAAGAAAACATGGAAGGAGAAAAAAAAGAGCCTCCTATGTTTTATTTTTATATACTCCAGAAAATTATAGCACAACTAATAAAATGAGGGTGTCCTACACAAGCTCCAATATTGTATAAATCATGAATAATACATCAGGCAAAAATGAGAAACTGCAATAGAATCAAACCTATATGGAAATAAATAAAACATAACAGCAGCACTGCAATCATGTTAGCTGTGTTGATAAAAATGTGTTTGTGTTTGCAAGAGGAGGAGGGAGGAAACTTCTCCAGTAAACGATTGTAAAAGCATTAATAATAATAACAAGACCTACATGGCAAGCCAAGAAAAAGGGTAATTAACAAATAAGCATCCAGTTCACTACAGCCGTTTGGTGGAGAAAGTAGGAAGACGGCAAGCCAAATGGAACAGGAACTTTAAAAAGATGTGACAAATGAATCTTTAGGATGGACAGAATACATAACCCTGCCTCGCAGAGCAAATCCGTAGTGCGATACTGGTGTCTTGCAGTGTGCGTCTCTAATTTGGCACGTGAAATAGTTCTGCCTGAGGAAATCAGAGGGGACTCTGCCAGGAGCTGGGCACAGTCTCAGTTCGGGACAGGGTTTAAATCCCAGGTTTACCTTCCCCACAGACAGACTCTTCCAAGAGTGTTGTTAGGGCAGCTGGGGGGCTGCTGCAGGGGAGAGGGTACCGATTCAGGACAAAACTATTTCCCTTACAGGGAAAGAGGAGAAATGAAAAAGGAAGATGATAATTCCGTGTTTATGGCACTCTATTGGAATCTACCGCAGACTCCTGGATGAGATCCCCAGAAAACAGTTTAGTCTCCATGTTCTTCTACATTCTTCTCCATGCTACCCACACTTTTTTTTCCTTACCCTAACGGACAAGAGTTTCACCCAAAAAGGCAGCTCTGGTGGGTTCCGATGCTGCACACATCAGCTAAGCTCAGCAGAACTGCAGTGCGATGGTATCATCAAGTCCGTTTAATGGAACGCCAAAGAAAACATTCAAGGACAAAGACTCCACTTTAACAATTCCCTGTAATGATCCCTATGTTTCAAAGTAAATCTCTTACCCCTAAGATTACTATTAACATTTTATGCAAATTTGATGCATCTCTCTTTTTTTAAGATTCAAAATAATCTATGCATATCTTTATATTACTTCTCAGAGCCATTAGCCAGGATGAGTTCATATTTATATTCCCCTTACACACAGAATGTATTTTATTTCTTTGGGGTGGCAGCTTTTATGATTGAAGTCAGCAAAACTTGATGGATCCTATTACCTAGCTTTCCCTCCGTTTTCTCTCTCCCAACCGCATGTGATTTATGAGCAAAAATCAAAATTTGGATTTCTAATATGGCGTGTTTTTCTCTCATCTCCTTTGCATTTTCTTCTGAATGGGAATAGAATTCAAAATAACCGATCAAAATAAAACTGATTATCAAAACAACAACAAATAACTTTTAGAACCTATTCACCTATTTTAGAACCTATTCAATCCAGATAGGCTCTTATATTTCCTCTAAAGTTTTAGCTCATCAAAGAGACGGTTTAACTTCTTACAAAGCAGTTAAGGGATGAATTGATAACACTCTTGAAGTACCAACATAGAGCGCAGAAATATGATTGCAGCTGAAAAAGACACAGGAAACAGTAAAAGCTGAATAGTGAAGTTCAGTAAATTCAGATGAAAAATACATCTTCCCTGCGCCCACCCCCCCTTTTTTTTTTTAAATGCAGATATTTAATATTTGTCACATTATGCCAGTACTACTTGGAAATTTTGAGCCTAGATACTCTACACAAAGCAGGAACTCACTTAGGGACGTCCTGTAGATTCTTAGTTAGAAGGTACTTCTGGCTTTTAAAAATCCATGGATCAGTTATATTACTAAGATTTAAATCTGCATGTCCACTCTCCCAATCCATTCCCAGGATACGATAGAGATTCACAGATGGTGTGGGACGTGGTTTGTCCCAAAGCCAAACTACAGTATACGCCAGTTACGTGCTGTGCCTCAGTTTCCCATTCTTAGAAAAGGCAAACCTTCCCTTCAACTATTTTCCAGTGGTTTAATGACTGGGATGCCCTCACTGAGGGCACACGCTCCCCACTGCTAGACCTCCGATTACAATGATTACAAAGAAATAACCGAGTAAGAATGATTACAAAGAATGGGTCGGTTTTCTATGCTTATGGCTACTGCAACGGTCAGTAAAAAAAGATTCAAAACTGATTTTTACACTTCACTCATTTACAAAGAGCTATAGCGTTCATTAGACAGGTATACAAAAATCAAATAATTTTAATCAAGCTCTAAGAAAAAGATAAGCAAGGTGTGACTCAAAGGTCAGAGCCGCAGCGCCGTCAGCCGCATACCAGCAGAGACACGCGTTTATGCCATGGCTGCCCTTCAGTAGAGGCCTCTGGAAGTCTTACAGAATCATCTATAAATATTCAGAAGATGAATGCAGCAGCAGGCAAGAGCCTTTAATTTAATTCTGAAGGCTGCAACAGACCAAGCTTTCCAAATACGATGGAAGGGAAAGGCTCTCCTGCCAAAGAGCAGCATCGCTTCTGGCTTCCTAAATCCTGGCGTTAAGAGCCCAGTTTAGGGAGTATCATTAAGTTGAATCCTCTCTCAAACAGCAGGAAGAGAAGAGCACAGGCCTTGCGCTTCCCCTCTGCCGGGCCCTCACAAATCTCATTCGAGATAATGGGTACTCAGGAGGTTTGGCACCCTGAGACCGAAGCAGTCGCTATTGGCATTCTGGCAGCACGTGGGATCCTGAAGTCTGCGGAGGTTTTTATCCCGGGGAAGAGCCGTAGGAACGTGTGATAAGAATTTTTCCCTACCCCAAGAGCTTCAAACAGACAGCGGATAAAAGGCAAAGACAAAGGCACGGAGAAGCGAGGTCACTCGCCTGTGGCAAAAAAGATTTGGGGGCGTCCATAGGAATTGAACCCCCGTGCTTCTCACCAGCTCCAGCTGCCTCCCCAGCTGCTGCCAGCACACCAGTGCCCCAGAGACTCCAGTGCCTTCTGCCGCTGGTGTGAGGCTCTGCTCAGGAAGCCAGGCTCATACAAGCTGGATACCAAACGCAGAGACAGGGACAAAACCACAGTAGCAACAATTAAAAAGGGGAAGTATTAATCCGAGTTAAAATGAAAAACCCAACCACCCCACAAACGAAATTAAGGGCATTTAAGGCTGAGGATCTGATGATCTGCTAAGGTAATAAACCCCAGGACATTTCTTTGTCTTATTTAGTTTCTTTTTCTGTACAAGGAATTTAAACAACCAATGCTCCAACTATGCAGAATTAACTATCCAGGGCAAAACTGGATGAAAAATGGATGAACAGCTCATAGTAGTTCTCTTTGTAAGAAACGCAGAACGCATTGGGGTAGGAAAAAATGCTGGATAGGGTAAGATTGTGAAGCAACCCATATCCAACCACAGCCAGAGGATGATGCTTGGAGAAGAGGCCATGAAACAGAACTAGCACTGAACAAAGCTTTTAAAGAGGATTAGGGCAGAGAAAAATATTTTGCTGCCTAAGGACAGCGAACCTTGGCAATGGCCTAATAGATCTTCTTCAGGTGATACTTATGTTGCTCTCAATGGGGAGATCCGTAGCACGGCGGGGGCTGATGATTCCGAGCGGTAGTTCTGGGCCACCACGTACATAAAGCTGAAGCGCAGGTTAAGATGATGGATGGCGGAACACGATGGCCACACAGACACACAGAATGTAAAAAGGATCCAAAATACAAGTTAGTGGGTGGTTTGCTAGCACAGGAATTTGTACGCTGAGTAATAATTATCTACAGAACAATTTCGTATAACAAAGGTAATGCTGATGGAAACCATAAGCTAATAACGCTCATGCAGCTAGAAGAGGAAGAAACACAATTTAAGCGATAAGCTCAGCCCTTTCAGTCCGTTTCTGTTTCTGCCTGGCATCACGAGGTCAGCCCGGACTCGTCAAGCCTTTACACACCGCTGAGCCCTCCACCCCATCAAAGATTGCCTTGGCAGCTCCTTTTTCCAGCATATTAACCAAAGCCTGCTCTGGCCAGGCAAGAGATGTCTACCCATATCCCTGCAAGTTCAGGCTGTTACTTTGAAATCTGCTCCCGAGTCAGAGGAAAACGTGCCGACAGCAAGTAAGAGGTTAACAAGAAAGGAGAAGCACAGCTCCATGTAGTGCGATTTCTTACGTTCTCTATTTAATGATTCAGATGCTGTGGCGTGATTTAGTATGAGTTGTGACTTCTCACATTTAATGAAGTGAAACCCTCTTGGCCCACTGCGAGATGTATGCGAGGATGAGAACCCAGTAATTTACAGCATTTGTGACCTTATTACAATGTACTTTTTGCTTGACTGCTCTTCAGGCCTAACAGGAGCTGTTACGAAGGGCTCCGTGGTATATTCGTTATTATTTATAATTGGATGTATCTGTAAAAAAAATGTGCCTTAAAAACGCAATTTTCAATAATTTTATGCTAACTTTAAAAAGTAAAGAAAAACAAGATATTCTTTAAGACTGAAATTCATTTCAATGACGCTGATGAATGCTGCTCTTCGGAGTGGTAAACAAGTAGTGCAAGCTTTGGTAGACCGCCTTCTAAACGGAAGCTAACTGTTCAGCCAGCATAACAATAAATACCCTGCAGGGGACTGTTGACTTGGTCCTCACTTGAAATTTGTAACCTGAAATGCTGCTTCCAAATTACTAATATTGCAACGCATACCTTGGTACGCATCGGGTGGATGGGTACCACAGTAATTATAACCTTATGAAACCTCATTAGAAAAATACGTTAATGCTGTCGATTCATTTACGATCTAAGTTTAAGGACATATTATCAGGCATCACGCTTTCTGCCAGTATTTGTTTTTCTCTGGGGTCTACTTAAGATTATTTAGCCCTCTGAAGCATGGACTGTCCCTCCGTTGCGTGGATGTACAGATCCTGACTCTGCAGGGCTCTAAGCCCTACAGTTCTGGGAGCCCTAAGTGTTCTGGAAACCAAAACATTTTCAGTGAAATAAATTTCTTCAAACCTGAAGCATTTCACAAGCTTGAGTGTTTCAGCTAAAACTCTCCTGGAAGTTTTTTAGCTTTATGACCACGTTAAGAGGCAGAAAGTCAAAAGGGAAAAAGGACAGACGATTTTGCTGTCGGCCAGATGGCATGTGAAGCAGTATTAGTGTTTTGAGTTCTTCCTCTCCAAATCACTTGGGATGACGCTTATCTGAATTGACTCTGAACAGGCTCTGAATCAGTCAGAACATGAAATTCAGCGTGGAGTCACTAATCTCCATCAGGATAAAGACCCTGACAGGGTACATGCACCTTCATGAATTTCTATACCCAATGACAGGGTTTATTTTGAAGTGAATTAGAAACCTAACAACACTAAACAATACCAGGCAGCCTAACTGGGGATTTCTAAGAAGTCCAGCATTCATCCAGCAACTAACTGCTTGTCTACAAAACCACGGAGTGTCAGAGAGCTCTCATGTAGCCCAGAGTACATAGTTTGGCTTCTAAATTCCTACTACCTGGATCTCAGCCTTACAGTTATGATAAAAAAAGATCCATTTGACTTAAAGCAATTTAAAAAACTCTAATAGAAGATTTTTCTTAAGAGAGACTATCTCAGTAGTGATTCAGAAAAAATCTTCACTAAGCTTTATAATGCTTAGACAGAATCAGTTTAGGGCACTCCTTAACCGGGTTTGTCATCTTTGTGGAACGGAGCAAGAGAGAAGTACAGAAGTCACGCAAGAATAACGACTGGGATCACAATGAAGTACACTCTGAATCCTACACTCATTATCAGGGAGAATTGACCACAGTTTTTACCTGATTCTCCCCAGTTTTATCATGGAGGTTGACATCTTTGGACCAGTCTAACGCCATTTCACACGCAAGAGACACTAAGAGCCGCGCTTGCTCTTAACAGGTGAAAAAGATGGTACGAGGCAGTTTCAGGATCTGTTCCTGAGCTTCCCCATCATCACTTCGCAGATAATAATGCTTCTCCTACACTGTAAATGCTGTAAAAGTTTCATAGGGTTGTATGAAATATTGTTACATGTTGTATTATTTTTTCAGAATAGACTGCAGTGAAGCAGCAAAAGGCTCTTTTAACAAGTGCCGTTTATTTATATTTAGTTCTGGATTACACCATCTGCATCACAAAAGGGTCTGCATCTGCTATTCCATTTTACTCTTCATAGCTTATCACGACAAAACAACAAAAAGATGGCAATTTTAAAAACTTATTCTTTAAACTTTTCTAATCTTTGCAACAACAATTTAACAAACGTTTCCATGTTTGCATCTATTGGGGTTTTTTATATCAGGTCATTCCGAGCTTTCACTTGATTGCTCTAGGAAACCAAACTGTTGCCACTCAATCTCTTTGCAATGTTCCCTATAGCGCAGCCACTCAGAGAGCTATCAAGGCTCCAGTGGAGGGCTGATAAAATCAATCTGTTAAAATCACCTATACAATTTATTCTTCCTCTTTTCTCTCTTTTTTTATTTTTAATAAGAATGCCTGTTTATTATCCAGCAGCCTAAACAAAAAAAGAAATCCGCACCTGTACTGCATTACCACTTTGATAATGCAAGCCATATTGCTATATAGAATGTTTGCTTGTAAAGATTGAAAATTCATCTGTTATACTTGAGGTGTTCAAGCTGCAGAGCATATTGCAAAGGCAGTCCACAAATAGCTGCAACTTTTATGTATTTATTTATTTTTTTCTTAGCAAGGCTTTCTCAGAGAAAGACTACTTGGGGATCATGTAAATCCAGTTTCTGGTTATGGCAGCAGCTCGGGGCAGCTGACTAGAACAGGAGAAAACAGCTGAATAGGAGAAAAGGGAGATAAAGGTTTTCCAGTAACACATTAAGCCCTGCTTAAAAAAAAAATAATCACACCATACTCTAGGAAGGCCTGCAGCCCTTCTTCCCATCCTCTCTAGCCCCTTGCCAGAGTTTGGCAACACAGAAGAGACTCTCCAAGCCGGCTCTGTGCCAGACTCCCCAGCATTTTAGGGCTTGTGCTTCAGGCTCTCATCTATGTGGCTTCAAGCACCCACTGGTCAATAGCCAGGCCATTAGCCTTCACTCACTCCCCCTGTTCTACAATATATCAAAATATCATGTGTTCTATACACATTTTAATAGCCTGCTAATCATTGCAACTTGACAGCAGAAAAGGTGTGCAGAACTCCCCCAAACTTCAGCAGTTACAATAAAAAAAAAAATTAAAAAAAACCAAAGCAAATTCAACTTTTTAACACTGAGAATAAGTAATCAACGGAACAGATTACAGGAAGAAGTTGTAAATTGCATGATTTTGAGATTTTTAGATCAAGTTCATATATCGTTAAAACACCCATTCAAATCCAACAAGAGCTGCTGGACAAAGGACAGGGATCTGAGATGATACTCTCCGGTTTGTGTCTCAAAGTCAGAATAAATGAAAGTGTAACCTTATGGGCTTGTGATCTCTGAATTTATTCAGAACAAGACACCTGCAGGGCTGCCTAGACAAAAGGTAACGGTGTTTGTTTTATCTCTAATACCTGTGATTACATGGTTCCTTCATATAAAATAATATTTACGGGGGGGAGGGGGGCAGAGGAAAAGTGATCCTCTATTCTAAAATGTAAACAAGAATATTTTATAACAGATTTAAAATACATCAAATTGAAGAGTCCTTCAAAATGCCAGAGAGCAGAGAACTATCCCTCATTCCAGTTCAAAAGTGCCAACGTTCCAGGACGTGCAAAAGTATCCGATACCACCAAATTTCATCCTGAAATCTAGTCAGAGTGCAACATGCCAGCCTTCTGGAACTGCCCCAGGAGCAGCCAGTGAGCAGATTTAACCTTTAATCATTCATGAAGGAAGGGAAATAAGTCAGATGAAAGACCGGAAAACATCGTTCGGTACCTGGCTTGTGAGGTACACCTTACCTCATTCTTGCATCCCCAAAATGGATTCTTTCAATGTGGTATTAAAAGAGGGACGAACTCTAATAGCTCAGATCCTGATACTACCAGGCAAGCTGGCTCTACGTGAATTTTGGAGCAAAACATCCCTTGTGTAAAGAAAGCATGGAACTATCATGGAACTCCGGTTGCTGCCAGCAGCCCCGGATACAAGGTTATGGAAAGACAGGCCTCTGAAGATTGAACTTGTATGTGTGAATCCAACACTATCACAAAACCCCATACCAAAATGCCACAGTTTATGAGTAATCTTTTTCCCCAATAGTCAGGCTTAAATTAGCTTAATTGTATGAGATATAGCCTTAGCAATTTCCTTTTGTGATTTATAGGATTAAAACCTGTTTTCCTGCTGGCAGGCAACGCTGTTTACCAGCCTCTCATCTCCTGTTCCCATTTCATTTAGGCAGAGTGATCTGGCATTATTAAAATTGGATTATTTCCTTATCCCCATTAAGCAAAAGGTGATTTGATACCAAGTGTTAAAATATTATTGCTTTATGTTTCTCTCTGTCCATCAAAAGCCCAGCCTGCACTCTGGCACATCAGGAGCTAATCATACACTAAGATTCAGTGGTAAACAAAAAAAGACATCCAGCCTTGCACTGATTTGTCTTTAAATGTTAAAGTTTTTTCTTTCTAGTATCTGCTGCTCTTTCTTAACAAGACAGGACAGCAGAGGTAGCCTGAACATGCTATCCCGAGACTCCTACCCGTAAGGAAAGTGTGATAACCAAGCAACTGTCTATCCTTCCCCTCGTAGAACAAATAGGTCAGACAGTGCTCGGGACATGACAGAGCCTTGTTTGTGTGATATTAAAAGGAGACAAGTCATAATCAAAAGACATACATGCGAGGCATGGCGAGGCACGAGGCAGCGAACTCTGCACCAGCCTCGCGGCCAGCGCAGGGAGAAGGAGCATGGCAGCCCCGGAGGAAAGGGAAATCAGTCTGGTGTGACATGATAGTCCTTTGATCAAACTAATCTTTTCATACTTCTCTTCCCTTTTGTTGTTGCCGTGAACATCTTTTGCCTTTGGGGGGGAAAAAAAATGAAGAGAGACAAATAGATAAATATACTGGCATTTGGAATCAACCAACAGAGCACGAACTGGCTTAAGGTGGAAATGGAAATAAGGAAGTCCGAGCTTAATTCCGATTGATTTGCCACTCAGTTCTGAATCCCGTACTCATGAAGCCATTTTGTGGAGACACTGGAAGAGGAAGAAAAACCTATTTCAGGGGGGATGAAGGAAGCAGCACATAGACCCTGTGGATTGATTCTCATTTCTTCCCTGTCACCATGTGAATAATTTCCAAGGAGGCTAATTCAGAGTCAGAATCTGCTGGCGAACGCTGACAATTGCATCACTTTTTCCCCCTCCGAAAGATCCACAGGTCAGACTTAGGTGAAGGAAATTACATTTCTAAGGTCCTGAAAAGATACATCAACATGCTTACCTCTTTGAGGAACTATCACATGGGTTAGCAAAGTCCACAGAAGACATGCAATACAACTTCCAAAACTCCTGAATCCCATCCTCAAAGAAGGCTTAAGTAATTAGAAGCCTAAATATAACTGTACCCATGCTTAGTTTATATTGTATGATTAAATCCTACTGAATATACTTATAAATAAGGAACAACTACTGAGATCTGCGTGAAGGTAACATACAAGTTGCAACAAGAGGGGAAGTTTTGCACTAAACATTAAAGATGGGAAGATCTCTAGAAGATGAGTTCATTAAGTTCATGGAATACTCTCCGATGGGAAGTTGCTGAGGTTCTTTCACGAGATGCACTCCAGAGAAAATTCAATTTAAAGGTGAACTGCGAAGGTTAGCTGAAAATTAAAAACTCACTCAGATTCTGGGAGGGGAAAACACGCTCCAGTTGCTCTTTAAATATGTCACTAGGGGTGGACTTTATTGTCTATAAGACAGCTATCCATTTAAGCTTCTGAAGAACACAGTCCAGTTCTCTTGTTTCCACCACTGAAGTGACATTGGACATTAACACGAGAGATCTTACTAGTTTTTAGCATCTTGGAAGCGTCAGACCCCAAACAAAACAGGGTAAGAATGGTTTTACCTTGACTTGTTTGGCTAAACCATGACACACATCAATACAGGTGCTATTTCTTCCTTTTTGTCAAGGTGCCTTATCACCAAAAAACTGCACCATCGACTAGTGCAGGTGTTGTATACTCCACGAGCTACAGCATGGGAGACGGGGCCACACTGACCTTTTCAGTATTCTGTATTGTGACTTACTATAGTTACTTTACTCATTTAACTGTTTTACAGCTCCAGTGAGAGACAGAGCAGGGTGGAACCACCATCCCAATCAAAATAGAAAATGATGAAAGGTCAGAATAGTAAAGCACCCTAGAATATTTCAGGGAATGCATTTGGGCACTAAAATTTTGATGCATTCTCTGTGCCAAAGCCTGTAATGAGAAAAGAAAATGGTAGCCTATGGATTCATCTCTTGTAGGAGCCAGAAGTTATTTTTTATGCAGATACGCACACATGTCTAAGGCAAATGCACAGATATGAAACGAACTTGAATACAAAAAACATGCAAGCATGTCTACTCATGCAAATTATGAAACAACAGCTTATGAAGTAAACCACAAAATAACCAAACATGATAGCTGGGTTGGGTTGGTTTTGTTTTCTTTTTTTCCCCCCTCAGTGTTCTGACAGCTGCAACAGAGACAACAGACCTTGTCCTCCAGCCGGTCACTATCAGCATGACCTGCCCAAATTCGGTGAAGATACATCGATTTGTGCTGACTGAGGATTTGGTGCCCAACAACATAAATTTACTTCAGCTCCTTTTGATGTAAACCTCAAAATTGTCCTAAACCCTTGAAATTCCTGCAGACCTCTTTGGCCAGCCACAGCAGTATACATGGTCTGTGCAGGAATCAGCAAAGAAAATCACACCGGTGTAATCCATTGACTTCAACACCAATACTCCTGATTTACATCAATGCAACTGAGAATAAAGTTCACAGGCTCTGGATTTGGCTGTAATAGGGTAGCTTGCACCAAAAAACCCACTCAGATATTAGTAGTACAATAAGGAAAAACAATATGAAACACTTGGAAAACAAGAAATGAGTGAGGATGGGGACTGACCTCATGCTTAGAGCATGGTGCTCGTCAGAGCAAGTTTTAATTCAGCCACAGATATTTCATTCTTCCCATAAACTGGGAATAACAATAACTATGTTTTTCTTGCCACCTTTTGTCACAGCTATTTCTCCTCAGTCTGGGAGAGCTGCATATCACCGTTCTGTACAGGGCCACGACTCCATTTGGGCTTCCAGGTACTGTTACTTTGCAAATTAATAACAAGAGAACTGATATTTATTTACCAGAAATGTTCTTCAATAACTTAAGCAAGCTAATACCAGAGTTCAAGATGAGCTTGTGAACTGATGCATAAAAGAGAATCTAATCTTGGCAAATTAGATAATAAAGAGCAGTATTAACTATGTTTTAGATATCCTGTTTGATAATCTGCATTAAGAACACCTTTTTTAGCCTGATCATCTGCAGCAAGTTCTCCTTCCTACAAATTTCCCCCTTGAAACAATCACAAGTGAGAGTAAACAAATAGTAAGGTAACCACGATAGGAATTTTATCGATTTACTTTTCACTTCTCTGAAGCTGGTGTCGATTCAAGTATTTATACGTAAGGGTAATTTTTGAAGCCTTTTTGCCAGTTTCAAGTTTCTTATAATTCCTGCGAATTTAATTTCAGAATTGGGGATGTTGTTGATATCAGAATATCTTATTAGCAATAAAAGTATATTACCTATAATTGAATAGCTTCTCAATTAACAAGTTCGAGAGCTGGCAAAAACAGCCAATTCCCTCCGATGCATCCACAGCAGGAGGCATTTGAATTACCAGCGAGTCAATTAGCATACTTCTACCCAAATGATAAATAAGTACATAAAACGCACAAGATTGAAATAAGCAAATATTAGCTCCATGTAAAATGAACGCAGGAGAAGTTTAACAATATGGGAAAAAAGCACTGTTCAATATATAATTTCTATTTGAAATGCAGCCAAAGTAGATTGTAGATGCAAATGGAGAAGACCCCGGCATTATTCCGTAATACCCGGAAGCCTAGTTGTCTTAGGACCATACAAAGGGTGCAGCAGCAACAGAGAGGATCCCATCTTCCCTGGCTCCATCCCTGGGCAGTGGCAAAGGACCAGATCTTCTCAGTCCAGTTGAGTTAACTGACCCCCTTGTCTTTATTTTTCAGCAGACTTTCACCAAATTAAACTCTGCCTGAGGGAATTTGCACTCAAATCAACAACATCGGGGTTGTTTAAGCACAGGGAGCGAGAACTAATTCTGAGATACTCGTGTTTTGTTTGTACA
Source organism: Chionis minor (assembly GCA_013398295.1). Lineage (NCBI taxonomy): Eukaryota > Metazoa > Chordata > Aves > Charadriiformes > Chionidae > Chionis > Chionis minor. The sequence goes on from VZSF01008260.1 coordinate 636,355, forward strand.
GACTCCTTTCATGATATTAACTCCTAAGTATTTATTATTTGAAGAAGTATATCTCAGGATTTTAAAAGTCTGCTTTCATCTGTTGGTGCCAAATATGCATGGTGTTTTCATGAGCGGTGTGTAATTGGGTAATTCTAATTGCAAATAAGAATCTTTTTGTTCTTGGAAAACAGGTTTAAGTTTGTATAAGGTAATGAAGCAGGGGTCTGAAGATCAGTCATGGAACAAATTGCATTAAGTGAAATCAGGCAGTTGTCTGTTCTGATTTCTTTCCTTGAGAAAGCTTTATGCCAGCCAGTCCCCATTGCTGATGGACTGTTATTAGCTTTCTTGTTCTATGAAGAGACAAAAATTAAGCGATTAAGGAAAAAAAAATATTACAATCAACTTCCATTCATCCATCTCTCAAAAACCACTGGTACTTCATCCCAATTTTTAAGTCCCTTTCGATAAATAGCAAGGAAAGAAATGGGAAGGTTGTTGCTATGTAACTTACAGTATTGAAATGTATGAGGCATGGTGACCTTAGCCTCTGGAGATGATGTGCAAACTATTTATATGCACAGCTGTACAAATTGCCAGAGTTTAATGTTAAATTCCATGGAAAATCATCTCCGCTGTTCTGCTTTTGAGGAAAGGACAGGGTTTAAATATTTAATAGGTTTTCTTCCTGTGCAAGCACATTTGGTGTTACATAAGTGAGCAGCACAAAGCTCTTTCAAGGCTCCAGCTTCAAGCCGGACAAGCTCTCCTATAACGAGAGTGACAACGATAGAGGTTCATCAAATTATAAGCAGCAAAAGGTAACAAAGAACATTAGAGAGGTGCAGCAAAATCCCTTTTTGTCGTGGTTTTTGTAGGAGAACTCAGCAGTACGCCCTCCTTCGGCTACCGGCTCCGAACGGCTGCTGAATCCATCGCCGGTGGAGTTTGCCTTCCTCCCTATAACGTACAGGTATGTGATAATTAGATTTTCAGTTTTACAGAAAAGCCTTCAGAACTTCCTCGCAACGTTCCCAGTATGCTGATAAGCTGAAAATCTCCTCTCGCCGTAGTCTGACAAAAACCAGAGCAGGGCTGCTCAGAGCCTGGTAGCGCAAACACACGGCTAATCTAGTGCTCACAGCCACCACCTAAAAATGACAGGAGATTCTGACTTTGTGCTGCGACAGAGAGTTCAAATCTTTCCAAATAAGGGCAACGTAAGTCAAATAAGAATTCATAGCCCTGTACAGCTCCAAGTGTTTTGCAGCAGAGGTAAACACTTATTTTAAAAGCCTATTTTACAGGCAGAACAGCAGAGGCATGGAGAGGCAAAACAAGCTGTACAACAGACCAGTGGCAGAGTTCCAAATTAGACCCAGAATGAATGGAGCTTTATTTCATGTCTTTCCCAGCGCAAAATTCTCTCTCTAGGACGCAGAATACAGAGGATCCAGCAACAGTTAAAGTCTTTACTCCTAGTGAAGCCATTCTGAGGAAGAGAAGACCAAGGATGCACAAGAATATTCTCTCTGGCCCAACAGCCCAGACCTGCGTGTTCCAACAAAATTAAACACCTTGACATTTCAACTTTCAGTTTCTCAACTCTGCAGGAGCCACATCAACAACTATTAAAGGACTATCAGAGCCTATAAGCATTTCATGCAGCAAGTATACCGGAGTTGTGCATAAACACTCACACATTTAATTTCTTTCCTTTGGGGCCTTCTGATGCACATCACAAATATTAATATGTTGAATGTACTACTTCATTATTGTCCAAAGTCAACAGAACACAAGCTGGGGCAACATTCGGTAAACAAAAGATAATGGCTTTTGCTTGAGACTTAAGACAGGAACATGAAAAAAATGAGAGAACTCGCTCCAGGGTTAATAAGCTTCCTGCAGGCTGTGCAGCTCCGGCATTCCAGGAGGAAGCAGCGCACGTGGGTACGAGCGCAATGACAACAACTGGTAGATGGGTAATAACGTCGGGGTCTGTCCTTTGCTGGTCTGTCTTCAACAGAGACAGCGTCGTGGAGGCTGGAAGATGTGAAAATTGGCTGTGCATCGTACTGCACCTCAGTCCCTGAGCTCAAAGTTAAGTAATAAACTTTGGGAAATTTTGTTGGGGTTTTTTGGTTGCTTTGGGGAGTTTGTTTGGGGTTTTTTTTTTTTTCAAGTTTAGACGGATTTCTGACTTTTTAGAAATGCAACAAAAGAATGTTTAAACCCCATTTTTAAAATGTCACGGTTTTATGTATTGAAAATTCTATTCTCCTTTGTTTCAACGAAATAGCTTATTGCAACACCGTGTGTAAATGGGGGTCGGACTGAATGGTTGCAATTCGGTTACTGCTTCAGAGTCCCCAAAAGCACCGACAGTCTTCGAGGTGCAGCTTTTCCTTTCCCTGTGAAGCAAAACAGGAAATTCCTTGGGCTACCTTCTGGACTAGAGACTAAAACCAATTTGCCTTTTTTTGGCCTCACATCTTACAATCCCAGAGAAATTGCATTAGATCAGCACTATTCCCAAGAAAGCCTGAGGCTGTAGGAAGCAGTATGGGTGAACCCATCCGGCAATTCTACTTTTGAGTCAGCACTATACCAATTACCAAGCATGATTTTATGGTTTGATGGACCATAAAGCTCCAGGCAACAAATCTGGGGTATGATCTCGATCATACGAGGTCATTAAAGATCCCAGAGCACTAGTTGTTTGCATCAGGCTATTCATCTTGTTGTCTTCGATCAATTTTAGTTCAGCTCTTTCAAGGTAAAATTCCCCCATGCAATTTCTAACACTGTATTCTTCACCCCTCGTATTTAGCTGCTGCGTGGGAGCATTATGCCATTTAAAACACTGCAATGTCACTGCAAAGGTAGCTTTCCTCCATTGGCTTGCAAAATGCTGTAAGATTCTTATTTAATCGCCACAACAAAGGCATATTTAACCTAGAAAACTGGTTATTTGGTTATTACGATGTAAGATAGAACTGAACCCGAATGTTTATTTTTATTTTTTTAATTTTTAAAAGGCCCTTTCCTGCATGGCTTTCCATGTAAATAAATAAAACACTTCCTGCTGCCAAAGTCTGGAATAAAAAGTCCAGGCAGCTAGAATTAAATATACAAAGCCCTCAGCAGATTATGGATCTATCGAAGCCTTCTATAAGATTTAAAAATAGGCCGTAAGTTATACATAATTCTTTGTGTAGGTCCTTGGAATTGGACTTTGATTTATACCAGCTGAAAGTTTGACCTGCATCAGTATTCTTGAAAAACAAGGAAAGGTTTAATGCTTCAATCAACAAGCATACCACAAAAACTACAATACTTGATTACTGTAAGGCGGGTCTAAATAAAAAATATTTAAACAACCAAGCACCCCAGAAAGAGGGAAAGACAACATTTAAACTTGCTTTTAATTTGCATATCCAGAGATACTCCATATATGAGACAAATAATTCAGGGCTACAGGCACTGAACAGAGTACTTCATAGAAAAAGGAGGATATTTATTACCAGTGCTGAAGGATATACAGTTATTTGAAAGGTATAGACTTCATTCTTTTTTCAGACAATAGGGACTTATATTGCTTTTATATTCTCATAGTCTGGACAGATAAATCATTCTTGAGAAAAAAAATTTAAATGATTCAGCATTACTGGTTCTAATTGTTTAGTGAAAAGGAGTTGGGGGATTTTGCCCAACACTGTTAGAAACATATGGGAACATAATGAGTAGCAAAGTCTTTCCGATTTTGTTTGTAATCACATATATTTGCTGGCTGTTATACCTCAGGACTGGATAAACAATAAATTTTTTTGAAGAGCAGTGGTTGCATTATGAGCAAAGTTCAATTTTGAAAAGCCGATGGGCATTTAAGAATATACCTCCTGCTGATTTTTAGCAGGGTTTAAACTACTAAATCACATAAGCACTCCTGAAATTCCCATGCTTAAGCTCTTGAGTGCTTATGTTACAACTTAGACTTGCACGAGCCACTTTTTTTTTTTACTGTATTTAGACAATTAGGGACACAGACAGTCACTAATGGAATTTTCAAAAGTTTTAAAGCACATTAATTTGTCTTGAATCAATGAGTGTGAAGTCCTAGAAGGTATTGAAAACCTTGTAGACGCCCAAATGCTATTGGGGTTTGTGTGTGTGTTTTGGTTTGTGGCTCTTTGGTTCAGGGTTTTTTTTGGGGGGGGGGTAGGAGAGTTGTCTTTTTTGG